>VZTL01075103.1:0-11733 GCA_013400535.1 Scopus umbretta
AAAAATTTTCTAGCTGCTTAGTAGGGTAGGAAGTGGCTCTACTGTTCCATTTTAGCCTCTTGTGGCATCTGGGAAATGAGAATGGGAAGAAACCTAACCCCTGTGCTTAGGCTGACAACGAGGTGTGAAAACAGGTTTCTGATATGTAGATGCCATGATTCTCTTTCATGGAGCTTGAAGGCAGACTTGGTTCCTCGGTATTTGACTGTTCTTTTCTCTTTTTCCTTTGCCCTTCTTTGTGTTTAAAAAATTAATTTTACTATTTTCTTTCTCTGTATAAAAAACCCTGGCTTATTTGGACAATGTTATTTTCTTGCAGTCAAATGTTGTTATCTTTTTTTCTTTTGATTTTTAAAATTTTAAAAACCATGCTGTGAAATTAATCTGAAAAGCAGTAGGTAGCTTAAAAAGGAATGCTCTTTTTAACACAAGTAATAGAGCTCCCAGGAGCAGAGCGATTGGAAGCAGGGGGAAGCGCACACGCGAGAAGGAATGAGTCTCTCTGACTGTGCTGTTTGGCACTTAAAAGCCTTTCTGCGTGGGGCATGAGTAAACCGCTGGCTGCCTTTAGTGTTCGGGAAGAAGTGCTCCCCTTTCCCTGAGTCATTCGAGTATATCTATACATTAGCAAGGTTGTTTTTTGGGGGTGGTTTGTTGTTTGTGTTTGTGGTTTTTTTCCTGTTTCTCTCCTAGCTTTCCTCCTAAAACTTCCAGAGTGAATGCTGCTTGGGACCACTTCATGTGGCATGGGGATCACTAAGCTGATCCAGAGTAGTATTGCACGAGTTGCAAAGAGACTATTTGGGATTGGGGGGGCGGGCAGGAACATGTCTTTGAATGTCTGTAGTTGTTGCAGTTTTTTGTCTGTCTATTTTGTGTTTTGTTTTTTAAATCTTGAGTGGAAGAAGCTGTGTGGATGAAACATAAATGTAGGTGGAAGCAAAAGGGGATGTACCAGAACAAAACCCCCTGGTTTTACTTCCCTAAGACTTTTAGGAAGCTTTTCCCCAAGTCTGAGTGACTTTTTGTGTATGTGTATGATACTGTGTGTATTTTCTGCTTCTTTCTGCCCAACGAGAGTGCTCAGTTGCAGAAAGTGTAAGCTTTCATGCAGTGTTTATCCACTTAGAAGTTTCCGTTTGTGTGTGTTTTGCTGGACGTGATCTTTAGAGCAAAGATAGGAGTAAACTCGGATCTGAGGAGGAGATTGATCCTTCTGTCTGCCTCCCCCAGCAACTTACCTTTCCACGCCTAGCAGAGGCGAGAAGCATGCTGTGCTGCCCTAAATAAACTTTCTTGCTGTGTTCCGAGAGGCTGATTGCTTTCATTGATAGAGCTGTAAGCCAGACAAGCCTAATGAATTGGTCAGTACATTTTGATCTGTCCTATATCGTTCGCTGCCTTAGCTACCCTGACTATGAAGATCAGATCTTTATGCCGTTATGTGGCAAACCCTTTTAATTTGGTTATTGTTATTTGATCCTGTAGTTGTTACTTGAAAAAGCCAACAGAGAGCGCCCAGCTAGGTAGTCCCTTACCTCCTGTGCTTTTGTGTATCGATACCTGGCGTCCTGGTGTCTCCTTTCCTTTTGCATAGATCGCAACGCCCGCACACATCTGATCCCCCATAGAGCTGGTGTCCACGTAAGGTTTGCTGCTGTACCTTGTCATGGGGGTTGAAACAACAAAGTAAATACACAACGGCTGTATTGATCAAAGCAGCATGCAAAGAAATACAATGGCTTTAAAAGAGCATCTGCTTCTGCATTCCATTTGGACAGGGGATCACTAAGTGTAAGGATTTGTCACCTGGAAGAATCGGGCTGTGTGTGAGCGCGACTGGGGGCATGTTTTAGGGTTAGCATTTTCCTGGCTTATTGTCACACGGCATCGTGTACTGCCTACACAGTGCAAGGCTGGTCGGAGTACTGTGTGGCAAGCTGGACCTGGGTTCTCTGGTACGGGGAATTTTGTGCTTGGAAAACTCGCCCTTGAAGTACTCCGTGATCTGAGGAAACAAAGAAAAAAGGTTGTTGTCTCTTCCCTCATGGCCCCTCCTTGCCCCCTCTCCAGCCCAGGTTCCCTGTACAGAATTGGTTTCTCCTGTTCCATTTATTTTCTTCCTCTTGTTCATCTTCAACTAAAAGAAATGATTATGTACATCCTTTTGCTTTTTTCTTTTTGGGATGCTTTTACTCATTCTACTTTGTTATCGGTATGCTGTCTTTTGTTTCCCTCTGTATCTTTTTCTGTACTTTCTCTTACTTTTCCTGCCCCTTTTTCATTCCCCAGCCTCTCCATGCACACAAACTCCTTGGGTTCTTGGATCACAAACCAAAGGTAGAGGGGGTAGGAATTATCCTAGGGTTAACCTTGTGTCTCATAAATCTGTACTCAATCTGTAACTTGCCTCCAAGAAAAACTTCCAGACTTGATTTAAAAAATGTGTTAGTCATGAAGACTATTCTGGCCCTCAGTAAGTTATTCCAGTGGCTGGTGGGGGGCTTGTGACATGATTTTTTTGTTTGTTTTTTTTGTTTAGTTTCATCCAGAAGCTGATGACTTTTGTTTACCAAGCTTTCCTTCCAGCAGCTGAGGTTTAATCTGCTGTAAAACTTGTTTCCATGCGGGGACTTAGACTGTGATCAAGTTTGTGGTTGTGTTCTTCTTCTTGCCCCCCCCACCTTTAAACTTGAAACGGCTGTCCTTGTTGAGTCTCCTGCTGAAGACTTGTTTTCTGGTAGTTGAAATTGTTTGTGAAGCTCTTCCACACAAAATTTTCAGTCTGTGAACATAATCCTTGAACTACCAGAGGCAGAACTGGACACGACGATGTGGATGCATGACAACCCTGTCTCCTGTTTGTATCAGCCCCTTGCTACAGCAAGGCCCTGTTTCTTTCTCCTGTTCTTCCCCATGCTTCCTGACCACCGCCCTGAGTCTTCAACGTCTTTGTTCGCTCTTGTTTCTTCTCGTGCCTGCCTCTCCTATGGAATTTCCTTTACTTGCTTTGCTTCCCCTCGCTCAAGGAGTGTCCCAGCTTCTGATGATGTGCACATTTTCCTCTTCACCGTTTCCCCAGGACTTAACTTTTGCACCTCTTGGGTAGAGGGACTGACTGGTTTGAAAGCCATTGAGCAAATATTGGAAGTCTTTAGTATGGTTCTACTCTTTAGGCTGGCTTTGGAAGAAGCAATGATCCCAAGTCCCAAGGCTCACCAGGCTCAGGCATGAGCTATGAATGTAGAGCCCTCCCTTTTTTTTTCAGTAGCTCAGTATTTAGCATTAAAAAAAGCTACCTCTTTGCTTTTCCGGGTGCCTGTCAAGGCTTTTGTGGGGAAAGTAGTCCTTTTGGTCACCTGGAAGAAAAAACAGAGGGGAAAAAAAAGAAAATGCAACAGGGCTCATACACAGGACTCAGTATTATTAAAATCTTGATAGATAGGCAGAGTGTAATAGTTTTACTTGTACTATAACAGTAAGGCCCCATTTTCTATAAGCCTTATAATTTGCAGGGCTCGAAATAAGTCTTGGATGCTGTTGATTTCTCAATTCACAAAGGTAGAACTGGAAGATATTTGACAAGAACAAGTAGGGTTTCTTTTCTAGCCTTCAATTTGACAGTCAGTCTAAGCCTGTTCTGGGGAAAACTGTTGCTTGCCTTGGAAAGGTCATTCACATATTCAAATAACAGCATGCAAGAACAGAAAACTCTTTCAGAGCAGGTGTCCACAGATGCAGTAGAAGATATCTGCTTGTCTCCTGTTATACCTGTCATCATGGAAATCTGGTGAACGAGCCTCCAGTTGCCAGCAGGAGAAAAGTTACAGTGAACAATAAATAAGAGGCCCACTGGGAGCACCTGAGGCATCATCTTTCACACAGACTGAAAGCTCTTTTCTGCCATGTAGAAAAAGAACAAATAAGTAAAACTTTAGTATGCCACTGATGGGAGACATGTGAAGCATTAGGAAAAATTAGAAGGTCAGGTTACTTGCAGTTCTTACTGAATTTAGATCCTTATCTCTTTGCTGACAGAATCGAGAGCAGTTTTATTTACTTTTCAAAGAAAGGAGAGGATCTGCCAGTCTGGCATAGGAATACAAACCCACTTTTGTTCTTCGAAGTCTAAAATTGCTTGGTGGAATAGATTGTGTTATGTGAAAAGCCCTTGGAGCATATGTACATTTGCAGTTGTGATTTTTCGTTACGTGGTTCTTTGCCTTTGCATGGAGAGTGCATCAGTCCTGGAGGTGGTATATTATCAGTCATTGAAAATGTTGCAGGCGGGAAGGCTGTAATAGTCCAGCAGTAAACTAGTGTTTTGTTGAACAAAAAGGTGAAATGCAGTTTTGTTCCATAGGATTTCTCTGTCCCATTAAGGCAGCTTGGAAATAAAGGCCATCAAAGCTGAAGCTGGCTTGTACCTTTTATTATGGGTCTAATGTAACTGATTTGTGACCTGGCTGGAGGGGCAGGAGGATGCTGATCAAATCTTTGTAACTGAAAAAAGCCAGTTAGAGAACAGTGCTTATTTATCAAACTTTGTCTTACAGGTAAGAGTACCGGGGAGCTTTATCCTGTGTGATGAGTAAAGAATTCAGCTTGTGCAGGTTTGGGTTTTTTTTTTAATAGTGGTGGTAGATTTTCATATGATAATATATTAGATTTTCATACTTATAATATATTTTAGATAAGGGCTTGTTTCACAAAAATACTCCTGTGCAGGCATGTATTTGCATAAAATTTGTCATAAAAGTGAAATAATCCAGAACATGTCCACCTGATGGCTTTGACATAACTTTCTTTGAATCAACACACTTGTGTGGTAGCTTGGTTTTGCAACATTAGCAAGCTGTGGGCTCTTCGCTTACCTGCTGTTTGGTCTCTTGCTCTGGGATTCACTTCCCAGTGTGTTGTAGGAAGCTTTTCTAAGGATGTCAGATTTTTGCAAGTGCAAGCTCAAATACTGGTTCCTGCGATTCTTCTATCCTTTTCATTTCTGGTTTTGGGTTGCTGTCAAATAGTGAAGTGGAACCATTGCTCGCTGGCATGATCCTGAGAATCATTAAGATATTTAAGCTGCAGTACGCGTGTGTGTGATTGCGCAGCCTGGTTGCTCAGGCTGTTCAGCTGCCGCAGCTGCTCGGCTGATCCGGGTGGAGGAAGAAACTGAACTGCTGCTTCTGGATGCCCTTACCTGCTGCAGCCTCTCCTGGAGATATTTTTGCATATGGAAATGAGCATGGCCTGATCGGAAAAGATAGCTGTGGGACAAGGACAGCTGCTGGCACTGGTCTGCGTGCTGAAGGTCAGCTTGGCAGCCCTGGTGCTGGTCCAGGGGAGCTCTGCGCAGGAGCATACGGGTCTGATGGTTCCTCTCTGCCTGGTGCTCTGTGCAGCCATTGCTGCCTGGGAAATTGCTGTGTATCACTGCCCCCGATCCACTGCTTCCCAATACAGTGTCTACTTTTGATGTGAAGAGCTGCTTGGCAGTATGCTGCAGGGCATTAGTGCAGCAGTGGCTCCAAGAGTGTCTTGGGGTCGCTGATAAAGCTGTTAGCCTTGAGCCTTCCCTTTCCCAACCAGGCTTCCTGGTATATCAGTAGAGAATTGGCCTTAATCTTTTTGGAAATTCACTAACTAGCAGAGGCCCATGATGTCAGGATCCTTAAACTCATTCTAGCATCTTTGCCAACGAGAAGAGAACTACTTCTGTAGAAAGAAATTTTTCCTATGGTTGCTCTGGGCAGTGACTTGCCATTCTCCTGACTTCAGTGTTCCCCAAGCAGTGGTTTTTATAAGGTGGATGGCAGCCTGGAGGAATCGAGGGAGAGTGCTCATGGCAAGGCTTGGTGTAGTCTTGAGGGCTGTTTTTTGGGTATTTGAGCTTGTCTGAGAGGGGGAGTGGGAAAGGGGAAGGGTAGCAGCCTCATTTACTAGCAGAGGTGCAGTAACCTCAGCAACACCCTGAAGAGGCAGGAAAACTGCTTCTGCAAACTGCAGCAAGTCCATTGGACTGCGTAGTGGTCTCACCTGGGGCTTTGCACTGCTGTTTTAGTCTGAGGGCTTCTTAAGGTTTTCACAAAATAATTCTGTAGAAAACACTTAAAGTTCATTTTGCATTTAATCTTATGAAAGGTTATTGAGTGAAGTTAACAGTGCAGACTTGAAGCCAGTGGACCACAAGCTGCTGCAAAAATCTGTCTTCAAACTAGTACAGGTTTTGTGAAATACAGGTGTAGGTATGTCACAAGCTGCTTGCTTTTGGATATGTATGATTGATGCTGTCCTTGAAGACTGCATCAATATGGTTTTCCCTTGATCTTTGCCATGTGATAGAGAATGTTTTCTATCTTGCTGTTACTTGCATGTACAGTAGCAAAGCCTTGGGTTTTGCTGTTCCAGCATTTTGGAGTTGGAAATCCTGTGGATTCACTGAGGGAATGTGCTTGTTCCTTACAGGCTGTAGGATGTGCTTGGCTGGGGATGATGGTTTTGGCCAAGAACACTGCACCAAAATGCTTTCCACACCACGGGCTGCTCTTGCATCAAATTCAGCAGCTATTTCCTCATATTGCTATCTTCTGCAGTGCTGTCCTCTGCCAGTTCTCTCTTCTCTTCCTAAGGAGAATGCACACTGGTGAGCTGATTCATCAGCTCAGTGATTAGCTTTGCTCAATAAGTCTTTTCCCCAGGCTTCAGAGTATTGTCCAAACATGAACAGGAGTGGATGGTACTAAGGTATTAGTGTACAGCTATGGTTGGGATTTATCCTCAGCGTTTCTGAGGGTCCTGTTACCCCATTTGGAGGTGGAGCCATTTCTGTCCCCTTTTGTAGGCAGCTGTCAGATCTGCTTAGTCTGTTCCCCTACACTGAGCTTTTTGATTCCTTTTGTCCCTGCCCCCCAATTTGGCTGTTCCCTGTTGTCTGCTACTTGAACCCCTAGAAGCAAAGTGAGGTGCCTGATAAAGAGATTTTTTTCCTTTTGCTCTGCAGTTGTTTCCTCCCTCTTTGGGGAGCAAACACTGAGGTCCACCAGAGGATTTACATCTATGTGGTGATAATGTGAGCATGTGTGTGATCTGGTATCACTCAAGATCTCAGTGGCTAATAAATGCTCCTGGTTGGGAGGATAGGTCAGCACGTACATCTAGTCCAGGAGCTGGGAAAGCACAGAAATAGAACAAGAAATTACTGAAAAAATATTCCAGTCTCTAGAAATAATGATAAAGATCTGGTCTGTGCCCCTCCCCCCCTCGCCCGCACCTCGGTTAATATTGTTCCTCATCTTCAGTTTTGGAGAGCCCTTAAAATCCCCTCATGTCAGGGTGAGCCTGGATGCAAGGAAGCATTCCCTCCATCCCTTGATATCTCCTTTATGTAGGATCTAGGTACCCATCCAGAATCATGGAGGACAGGAAGGGCCAGGGCAGTAAACATCTTATGTGCATGTCTATAGAGGAGCCCTTGTGTGGGAGACTGGTGATGGTTCATGGCAAGGTGGAAGGGGGCCGTATTCAGGAAGCAGTGGGTTGATCAGCAAAGAACTTGGTGGTGTTACTTGCTGGAGTGCTCTGACTGCTGCGGGACCCAAGAGGATGCTTCTGTAGAAGAGGTCCAAAAAAGGATCATAAGGACTGGAGTCCTTGTCATCCACCCTGCTTAGCTGTTGGCTTGCCACCTGGCTTGTTTTGGTCCAAGCTTGGCCTTCTGGCCTTTAGCAGCATAGGTCTAGCTGTTCAGTAGTGCTTCAAGTAGCAGCAGCTGCATTGTCTGGCAGGGTGTGTGCCAAAATGGAGTCCTACCCTTGCCTTAAACTCTTTGTGTGGCTTGTGAATCAGCACAAAGTCCACTAAAGAAGAAGTGGGCTCCTACAGCAATTTGCCCTGAGCCCATGGGATTCAGATCCTGAGAGGCTGATTAATAACTAGCGCTGTGTTTGATCACCTCTGGGTTTTTGAATGTCATGTTTGGAGGAGGAATGGGGAGAAAATACACCCATGTGAAATGCTCAGACTCAGGGTATTGCTCAAACTGGAAATCAAAGGACACTATGGTATGCTTTTCTGTCCTTACAAGTTGTTCAAATAAACATGCTAGTCCTTGGTGGTTTTTTTTTTTTTTTTTTTTTTTTTTTTTTTTTTTTTTTTTTTGTAGTAGTATTTGTGGTGATTATAACCAAAATAACAAAGGTACATACTGTTGGGAAGGGAAGATTGAAAAAGCACCTGTCCATCAGATTGAGTGAGGTGCATTCCACTCATCTGCAAAAGAGAGAATAGCAATATGTTTTATTGAGATAAAGTAATAATTTGATAGAGTTCAGTAAATTGGATGGAATTTACCAAGTTTGGTTTACCAAGGTTCAATAAGTTTGATGTCAAGGTTCACCTTATTAATTACTGCATGGGAGAAACATACAAAGGAAAATAGTTAGAATGGTTCATAAAGGGGCCAGAGATGCAAAGGTTAAGGAAGATCCTCCCTTTGAGTCACGAGGTTCAGAGCAGACTCCCTTGCTTTCTAAACTCCTGATGGAGCTTAGGTGAGTCCAGGTCCAGTCTTAGTCTCAGACTTCAACAGTAGTCTATGTCTAACGGAAGAAATACAAAGACTAAGGAAGACCCTCCGGTTGAGTCACGAGGCTCAGAGTGGACCCCCTTGCTTTCTAAACTCATTATGGAGCCTAGGTGCAGCTAGGTCCGATCTTACTCTCAGACTTGGACAATGGTTTATGTCAAATGGAATTGTGTATACAAAGTTTATAGTAATATTGAGTAGCTACATGGATTAGTAATGTTTCATTAGTATTAATTCAGCATGCCATCAGTCACAGAGGATCTGTCATGAGTAGGGGATCTCTCTGCCTTGAACAAGGAAGGATCTCTTAGTCTTAGGTAAGGAATCTCAAACCTTGAGAGTCACCTGGTGTGCAGTCCAGCTGCAGTTCAGGGAGAGCTCAAATTGGGCCTATCCTGATGGTAATATTTATGGAGTGAAGTAGTTGGCTGCTAGTCAATAGTATAAACCAGATAGATGTCTTCATTTTAGTCTGGTATCTTGTTCTGTACTTTGGTTATCTTGCATTCTGGGGCTTCGAAACCGCCTTTCCAAATATTTTTCCAAGGCACCTTCACACCCTTGCACGTGAGCCAGGAGCTGTCCAGCTTGCAGGCCCACCACAGGGCACGAGGCCTGTTGCTCCTTAGGCAGCCTGAGCCAAAGTATGGCTGGGGGTCAAGTGTATCCATCACACAGATACCTGAAGCAAAAGTTTATTTAGACAAACAAAAATCCCAAGCAACAGAACTGTACTGCAGTATGGTATGTAATACTTATAATGCTTTTTAGCAGACTTTGTCTCTTCCCCGCAGTGCCAGTGCTGGACTTTGGCGGGGAATTTGGAGCTGCTTTCCGTGGATTCTTCTCTATGGGGGAGAGAATCTCTTTGCTGTGGGAGTCATGACTGGCTGTGTCTGCATTAACTGCATGTGCATTGCAGTAGGAGCAGGCCAGGAGATCAGGTTTCAGTTTTATGTGCTTCGTTTACTTAACGTTCTTTGAATTTGAGTTAGCCTCCTGCCTGGACTGACTGTCCTCCCTGTGTGTGTGCTGCAGAGCTCTCTGAAGGAAAGCTGTCCCGCTAACCTCTGCTCTTTGGACTGTTGCTTCAGGATGTGTCAAATTGTCCCCTGTTTTGCAGGGATGATGCTAGTGTGTCGTTGCCCTGTCAGTAGTGTCTGTGTAAGCCTCTTGTGGGAACAAGCTTTATTTCTCTTCCTACTCGACCTATGCAACCTGCTGCCTGGATCCCCTTTAGACTCTTGAGATTTGTGATGTCAGGGGAAGGCAGGTATGTTTTACCATCAACTGCTCCAGCAGCATACCCAAAAGACCAGACTCTCACCTTCCTGGACATCCTGTTGTTTGGGGAAGAAGGCAGAAGAAAAGAGCTTTCTCTGAAGTTTTGCAGCTGCTTTTTCTTTGGCCCTGGTGGAGAAGCTTGGTCTGGTAGGATGCCATTGCTCTTGAGACATGAAATGACCAGCAATAGGCACAGAACTTTTGTGTGTGAAGAGGCACAGTCAAGGCCACTTGCCATCAGATGGTATAGCATCTCTGCTGTTACCGAATGAAATTTTAGCAGCCCAGACCTTGCGCAAAAGAGTGAGTCATCTATAAAGTCTCCTGACCCTCAGTTCCTACCACTAGTGGTGAGCTGATGTGGGGTGAGCAATTCCAGTCTGGGTGTAGCTAGGATCAAGGTTTCCCAGGCTATCTTCCAAACCTTTTACCTCCATGTAATGGGAGTTATCAACAAGCTAACCTGGACCTTTGCCCTCTGTGGATCCCCAGGCAGTGTGAGCAATATCGATTCCAGCCTAGTGCCTGGCCCAGGACTGCTATTGGGTAAACAGTGGGGCATTTCTGCCAGTTTTGCACCATGGAATGGTATTTCCGGGCCATGGCCTTGTATCTTGCCTTACTGAGGTGGAACGTGCTGCCTGGTTCTGCCCACACAAAAGGCGAGACATGAATATTTTCAGTGCCCTCTGAATCATGGGTGGCTGCTGTAGACACAGGATGTGGGTGAACCTTTTCTGAGGATGTAGTTTCAGCCTTCCACATCTGCTTCAAAAAGTTAGAGCACCCAGCATAACACTCATGTAAAACACTTATCACAGAGGGAAACCTCCGTGATCAGTGGCTGGGAGCAGGGAGTGGAATGTGGGAACGAAACTATGTGCCATGACTTACTAGTGTGTGAACATGTGTGTGCTGAATAAAAAGCAAGAGCTTCCTGATGCTACTCTGGATCTGCTTGACCTGTCCTCCTCATGTTTGTGTGCCTGTGCATGCACTTACGGGTGCACTCTGTTCCTTGTGGCACTCGGTCATCCCTTTTTGTCCCTTTTGATTAGTCATGACAGCATTTTTTTATGGGCTTCCTCGTGTCCAGGTTTGTGCCTGTGACTGCTGCCATGTTCCTTTGAGGAGACATTGTCTGACAGAGTGACGTGCCATTCAGAGAAAGGGGAGTGGGCTTGAGGGGCAGTGTGTCTCTGCTTTGCTGGGGTGAGGAAGGGAAAACCAGTTTGGTAAGATCTGTATTAGCTGCTGCCACTTCAAGGGAAGAGGTTGGTGAGGGAAGGCAGTTGTGCCTACAGTTTTTAGCATGAGGATAGCTAAGGAACCATACAGGTGTCCCATATCCCAAGTGTGCCTTTGGGGGATTAGGCCAGGATTATTTTTATTAATGTTAACTAAGAAGGGCAGAGACTTCTTCTGGAGTTGTGATAACAGAAGAAGTCTTGTCAGTCATCACTATATGGAGCCTGTTGTTATGCTGTGTCTTCTTGGCCTACCTTAAATATTTAGGTAGAAGCTCTGTGGATAGGGGCGGTGGTGTGTGTGTGTCAGCTGTCACTGGGGCTCACAGCCTTCCCCGAGCTCTTGCACTGCTCTACCTGCTGGGTGTCTGCAGTTATGAGGTGGGGACTCTGGATGGAGATGAAGGACTTTGCAGGAGCTGCCACCTCGCCAAGCTCTCCGCCCATCTGGCATTCAGCTGAACCAAACCCCTTTGTTGGGCCTGCTGTGAGTCCCTGTGCCAGCCCAGGGTCTCCCTCCTCTCTTCTCTCCTCCTCCCCTCTTAAGTACCCCCTCAGAGGAGAGGTGCTACAGTGGGTTGGCCTGCTACTGTGTACATTGCCCCCCCCCCCCCCCCC
>VZTL01075103.1:18686-33449 GCA_013400535.1 Scopus umbretta
CCCCCCAACTGCCATTTGTCCATCAACATTGGGATATTAGCATATCAAAGATGGTCTTTAGAGAATGGACGGAGCTGTGGGTCAAGCCGATAATCAGGAGATTCAAAGATATCAATACTTCCTATGGTGAGGAAGGAAACTGACCAGAAAATGGATTCCTTAGTTTTAATAAATTCAGGAAAAAAAAACCAAAGTGGAAACAAATGAACAAACAAAAAGACAAACAGGAATGAAATGTTCCACTTGTGAGATGATGCTGAAGACAAGAGTTGTATGCATCCGCTTTTGAGTCCTGTATGTCCTAAATGTCGGAGCACTGAGGATATTTTCAAAGCCATGGTATCAAAGTAGCTAATGGAAGCATGGTTTTGGAAGGTATCCTGTTGGATTCAATGCAAGGTACTATGCAAGACAGAAACTGTATAAGTGTTTAAGTGCATGCACATGCATTTATATTTAATTGGGAGACTTTTTTTGACATGGAAAACTATGTGTTTACTTGTGTGATTCTCTTATGCTCAATGACCTGCCTAAATCTGTTTGTTCAATCTTGCAGTTTTCAGCTAATGGTTTTATATTATTTTATATATATATTTTTATAGATGTATTAAAAAACCCAAATAATTGTTTTTTTTTCAAAGTGGGGAACATGAGGATCCTAAATGAGAAGAGCTGCTCTCCTTTTCTTTAGGGCTCAGGTACTGTTATGCAGGCACCAGTACAGTAAACGATGTCAGACCAAAACTTGCTTTCAAATCCTGTTCTCTTGCATAACACTGCTGTGTTTCAGTATCAAACCAGAAATTAATTATTCTCCTACCGGTTGCAGTGTTTCTTTCTGGAAACTTTGACCTAAGTTTTATAATTTTTTAGTAAAATGTCTGCATGAGAGACGTTATACACGGGCAGTGAAAAGGCAAAGATCCCTGTGATACGCCATGAGGGCAGTGTTCAAGAATAGTTTCAAGACCACAGAATGTGCTAGTTCCAAGAAGCAGCTTGCCTTGAATGATGCAATTGTTGAACTGTGGCATGCCCTGTTGCATCAGTTCTACAGATCTCTTTCTTGTGGGATATTGGGAAGTAGGATTAGATGGTGTTCATGGCTTGCTGAGCTTTTTTAATGCACACTTTTTGCTGCTATAGTTGCATGTGAGGAATTTAATGTAAACAAAATAGCTAACATTATTTTAAATTAGGAGGTATTTGTTTGCCTTTTAGGTATGCAGGAAGCTTACAGTAACTATTTACAGTTTCTCCCATAAATCAGCTTCCCCCCACCCCGTCCTGTAACTCAAATACCACCTTCTTCCACCAGCACTGAGAACTGAACCAGCTGCTTTTGGTGATAGTTTCATAGATGCTTCAATGAATGCTTAGATGGGACAGCTACAAAAATGGTTGGAGCTATAGAAAGCAGGTAGTGTGTTATAATGCCCTTCTCACAACAAGGGCCTCCTTAAGCACGTAGGTTTATTGTTGCCAGAAGCTTCTCCCAGAGCTTTGCTGTCCTGATAGGCCTCAGCCTAAACTTACTGCTGGCCAGTTGACGCCTGTTTCTTCTGGTATCAGCAGCCTTTTTTTGGCTCAAATGGTTTATTTCCCTTCCTAGTGGTTATCTTTACTGTCTTACAGGGAGCAATTGCATCCCCTGTAAATCCCCTGACATCTCTCTGCTGTGCGTGCTGGTCTCTGTGCATATTGTCAGTGCTGGAAATTCTCCTTCATCTTCCTGTGTTTCCAGTGCCTCCTTTTTGAACATGGGCAGCCTCTTCTGTGCAGTATTCCAGATGGGATTTTAGCAGTACCTCCTATGTACTTACCTGTACTTCCTATGTCTGTTGGAAAAGTTTCTCTGGGTACATCCTGGGACTGCATGTGCATATTTCACAGCTGCATCTGGGTGGTGACTCACAGCCATTTTATGCTAGGATGGGCTAGCACATCAAGGCCCTTCTGCTCCAGGCGCTGATCATCCTCCAGTGTCTAGCTGGAGCTTATTTATTTTATATATGTGATTGTGCATTGTACATAAGTGACTTTCATCCCACTCTTATGGCTCCAGTCTTTAAGATCATGGTGCCTGTTGTATAACAACTCAAGACACCTTCATGTTCAAATTGTTTCCCAACTTTGTCATCAGCTGCCATAATTACTTTTTTGTATGCAAGTCACTAATTGGTTAAAAATGAAGCAGAAGACTGATTGTTGGGGTTTGTGTAGTGTTTTCATCAGTAACTTCCAAGGTGACTGCAGCTTTTTTCTTCCCATGCTATCTGTTACCATCTCTTTTTGGGCAGGATCTTTACTGGTGCCACAGTTCCTCTACCAGTCTCCAACGCTGCATATTTAATGCAACACCACATGGAAAAGTATTAAATAATGTTGAAAATCCAGATAACTGAGACACATTTATTTTGAGTTACCTCCCTTCAGCAAACCTGCTGTATCCTGATCTCTTTGTAGCTGTATGACTTTATTCTTCTTTGTCAGTCTTTGCTGAAATGAGTTCTGTAGCCTTTCTTCCATGCAGCAAGTCAAATTGGATCATAAAAGTACTGGCATTAAAGTCTTGAATTGAATCTACTTCTGCATTTATAGAGGTAGTTCTCTGTTGGTTTGAATATGGTTGAATTTAATTGAGTGTTGAGCAGCTGCGTGTGGTGTTTTTTGTTGGACAATTTTGAAGATAAAGAGTTGCAAAAAGCGGTGTATGTTTTTAAAATGTTTGCCTGGTCATCTGTTTTCCTCCTCTGTAGTGGCAGCAGTGGAAGATGATACCCTTTGTTCCAAAAAACAGCAAATGTATTTTGACATAAAACTGGCCTTGGGCAATATGCCAGCCCAGATGGACTGGCAGCTAGTGATGCCATTAACTGTATACAGACCTAAAGCTGAGCTAGATGGGTGGTAACTAGCTGAATGGCTAACTGGCATTTCCTAGTATGGTTTGGTTTCAACAGCATGTTTACACGAATTTGTCTGAAGTAGGTTGGAATTGAGCAGTTTTTGAACGGTATGATATCTGGGCTAAATCTATATGGTGTGAACCTACATGCCTGGTCTTTATTTCTGTTCCTCTGATAACACCGTCACAGAAGTCTTTAAGTGTCTGAACAATTCAGTACTGGTTACATCCCGTGGCAGATACCTGCTGGACATCCTACTAGACATGTACATTTTACTGCAGACCTTACATTTTGCTTAAAGGAAGTTCTAAAGGAATTAATTTGGGTGAGAAGAGCATTTTTTGTTGTTATGGCTTTAAACGTTGCTAAAGGTAGTGGTGGGTTGAATAAATGCTTTATATTACCTTTTGTGATACATCTGACTTGCTGAGAAGATGTTTGAAGAAATTTTTTAAACTTTTTTCTTTGTATTTTTAAGAAAAAACAGGTTGGCAGTCTAGTAAATCTGAGTTTATTTGGGTAGGGTTTTTTTTTGAAGTTTGATTTGTAGATTTCTGCATGAAATTTTCATGACATAAGGCTTGTGAAATTAGATAACATCCTTTAAACAAGCCACCTCTGGGTAAAGTACATCTCTAATTACTGAAACTAAATTATGTGGAAAGTGAGCTTGTGTCTGAAGTAAATCTTCAGTTCAGTAATCTAAAATTAAATAATGATTAACTTAATTGCTTCAGGATCATAAAAAGCGCTCTTAATAAAATATAGGGATTAATTGTGTGTTTTGGGAGTGGGTAATTGCTTCTGCTTCATTTTCAATAAGTTCTATCAAGACAAGGTTTGTAGGTAAAAGAAATACCTTTTGTTATGCTGATTAGTAAAGCTGGGAAAAGTAGGCTAGTTCTTGAGTATGCAAGCCCTTTCTCGGTTTTGAATAGAAGCTGCAATTTCACTACTAAATATAAACTGAGAACACTTGCCTTTAATTTTGTAGATACATGCCATTTAGACCCTCTGAAAGCAGTAGTAGTTGGTACCTGTGGAGGAGAGTGTAATATTAGTACATGGGAACAGGGATTAAGTAGGGTTCCCTCCCACTCCCCAAAGAAAAGAGAAAGACGGGTAACTTTAATAAGAAGAGTTTGAGTTAAAGAGTTTGTGACCGGAGTTAGCAGCTGCATGTTGTTTGCATTGCATTTTGCTTCTAATCAAAATATTTTTACCTTCATTCATTGAAGAATGTCTTTTTTGCTTATAGGCAAATGAGAAAGCAAATCTCTTGAAACATAAACAGTGGTACTTCCCTGGAGGGAGGAGATGGGAATTTTCCTGTTGCTCTGAGTGTTGCCAGGTGCCAGAAGTGGTCCCCAGTGGTGGTGGTAAGAAAGAAATCTTCCCCCACATTTCTGTATTTGCGTTTTGTCTGTAGCAATAAGATGCTTTTAGCAAAAAAAGGGGGTGCAAATCCTGTTCTTTTCAGAGAGCTGTATGAATTGCTGGGAGAGGCGTCAAAAGTCTCCCACTCGGAGAATTTTAATTTAGGGATGAAACCAGCGCTTCAGCTTATTGCTTGCTGTAGTGTTTGCTCCTGCTTTCTCATATATGCTGTATCTGCTGCTAATCATTGCAGTAAAGACTTAACCACAAATAAACCTCTAGAGAACTCTAGAAATACTTAACTATCGCCTCCCCCTTTAAAATGTAGAAGGGGAACTGAGGCCTTAGAGTGCTTTGAGGACCTCCTTTACAGAATTCTTAGAGATCTCTTGAATGCTGACTCTGGGGTCATCTTAGGATGCCTTTAATCCAAACATCCTTAAATTTTGTCCGGTAGGCAGATATGGCAATGTTGAGTTATAGCAACAAGCTTCCTTCTTTTTGCCCTTTTTTGTAGGGCAAATGGTGACAGCAAAAGTGGAAAGCTGGTGAGACCCCACTGACACGGCAACAGAACGGGGTTTTTCCAGGACAAGATCTTAAAACCCCGGAGCAGTTAGTGTCAGATGTTGACACTTTAATGATGATCTCTGATACCCTGCCCCTTCATGGGCTATTCGTAGCTTTTTTATAGGAAAGTAATTTAATCTTGGTAATTTTGCAAAGACACAGAATGTTGCTTTAGTTATTCTATAACCTTTCAAGGTCTATTATAGGACAACTAGTCTCTCAAGAAACTTTCATTTCTGTGAGATACTTCTCAAAGCTCTGATTCACAGAGCAGTACATACTGGATCAGCCACAGTCTGTGTTCGGGGCATGTACTCTGACCCCATGCGAAGTTACATCCCTTTTGAAGATGTACATTTTCCTGCTATAGAGGAAGTTTAAAGCATTTATCCCAGATCATATTAGGTGGGCAAATAACAGCATTCTGCAAGCCCCAAATATTCTTGGATCAAAATTTTACCCCCGAAAATTAGTTATTGCAGCTGAATCTGGTTAATGCTGACCATCTGCAGCTCTGGTACATGGCGGGCGACCCAGTAGATTGACTCATGAAAGTAGCCTTGTTACAGTGTCACGGTGACCAGCTACTTTCAAAACCAGTTCTGCAAAATGCTTTTGCGCGGGCTCACTGCCATCGGTGTAAGAGCAATGCCCCAGAAATACACGAAAGCCTGTTCTTATGCGTTTGCTATTTTGTAGCATATTGTTCAGCTTACATGACTGCAATTTTTGCTTTTCTTCTTTATGTGTAAGACCTGAAAATGTGATCGATGTAAGTGTTGCTGAGAAGCTAAAATATGCTTGGGGGGCAAGATTTTATGAATTGCACACAGCTCTTGAATTTTCTGCTTCTGTTTGGAGAAGAGAGAGCTTGGTCTTCTCATAGCCAGCCCTGCAGGCTGCCAAGCCTGGTGCCTGTGCCCCTCGTGTAGTACGTGCCTGGATATCTTATCTCGGGTCACTGCTAGAACCTGCAAGGAGGAATAATCTGGAAATGAAATGCTCTGAATGAAGTGGATGGCCATGCTGGAAGCTGCAGGAGTTGAATAATCCCATGAATAATTCCTTCAGCCTTCACCTTCTTGATTGTTCAGATAAATCCTGAGCGAGCTGATAGATATTAATATGGATTAGAGAAACTGTACTGAGAGCTTTGCAGAAGCAGCATCCACTGGGACACTGAAGAACAAATCTCCATTTCATAAACCAAAGCACAACTGGTGCCAATAGGCACATAGTCAGGGAGGTGAGGGACTGAATTATGGGGAAGTCAAATTGTGACAGCATTTGCCATAGCAGCTGTCCCCTCCTGTTGGGGTTTATGCATAGGCAGAGGCCCTATAGGTGTCATTTGCTGCTCTTGTCCTTATTGTGTGTCTTCATGAAGGGTTTTCTCTTTCTCAGACTTGCTAGTGTTACAATTTGTAACAATTGTTGGCAGATTCAATTTTCATGTAAACTTAGTTGTGGGCCACAGAAAGGAGGGGTTGGGGAGGGGGGAATATCTTTGCAAAGCACTTGTGGACATGCAGGTCTGGCAGGCTATAGACCAAAAGGCAGCTCACAAAAGCAGTCATGGCAGTCACCATTTCAAGAGTTTTCTGTAGTTCAAGCAAGGAGAAATGTAAAGGACATCAGAAAACCAGTTACGTTCTCTGCTTTCATATTTAATTTATCAATGTGGAGGTTATTTCAAAGTCCATAAGACAGAGTCCTCTTCACTGACAGACTGATGTTCTGAAAAGCTGCTACCAGAAGTACAATCCCTGCTGTTAGTCTGGTGCGGTGTGGTTTTTAAGCTAAAAGTCAATTTTGCACAACATAGAGAAGTAATGTTCCATCTGTTTTTAATAGATAGCGCACTGAGTCGGGACACTATGAAAATGAGAAAGGACTAGTTTTCCTTGGTAGTCTAGAAATACTTGAAGACCTGAGTCTGTTAGGTATGTTATAGCATGGGGCACTCTTCTGCAAGGTGAAAAGTTTCCCTGAACTCTTTCAGGATGGGGCAAATACTGTTTCCATCACTTCAGTATGTCTCCTCTAACTACTGAGCCCACGTATGTGGCGGGCACCAGATCATCAGCTCTCCTTGCTGTGACTTTTGACTTGGAAGAAGTGAGCATGACAGCTGTGTTTTGCTGCTTGGTCCTCTCCATCTTTGAAAACACTGGGACTGCGCCCCAGGAAGCGTAGGGGAAGAGCAGCCTTGTGGGACAATGGTGCCCATGCTTGTGCCTGGGACCCAGCGCTGTTCAGCCCTGCCAGGATGGTCACTGCTCTGGGCCGGCACAGGGACCACTTCTAGCTGGGGGGATCAGCTGGTGGAAATCAAGGACCCATAGACTGGATCTCCTAGAGATGTTTATTTTGAGAAGAAAAAATAATCCAAACTAAAAGTGCTTTACAAGAAGCTATAATGGCATTTACTCTTTTATCATTGTTTTAAAAATGTCGATGTTGCCATGGTGTTGCCAAGCAATTGTTTTCATGTGTTTTTTTTTTTTTAAGTTGTGAAGGCCACACATTCAGGACCTTTGACAGTATTTTCCAAAGCAGCAGAAAGTACAGATGGGAATACAAATGCTGTTGCAGCGTGTGTTGCAGGACGATATTATTATGCCTTACCAGCAAGGCCATTTTTGTATCAAGGGTTCATTTGCCCAATCTCTGCGCCTGTGTCTCCCTCTTAAGAGAACCTCCCTTTCCAACGTGATTGTGGCGTTCAAGTTTAATGGGACAATTAGCCTGATGTGCAAGAGAGGCTTGGCCTGAGACCAAGTTGGAGATCACACAACTGAATACGTTTGTGATTGAAAACAGCTGGCAAACAAAGGCACCCCTCTAAAAACAGAAGCAGCCTTGCTTCTGCCGCAATGTAAGAAGAAGAGCAGAGAGAAGGAAGCTCAGTGTGGTGCGAGCTGGTGATGCAGCTGCTGGGCTGTTGTGGCAACTGCTGGTGCCATACAGTGGTGGAGAACATGTGTATATGGTATATGTGTCAGAGCTGGCCAGGTGAACAGCAGCCAGCCATGAGCATGGGCTGCTTGCCCACACCGAGGGGCCTGGCTGCGGCGGCTTGTTTCACAGGTCCCTTCTGGGTGGCTGTCAGGGCAGATAACTCCTTGCCCTGGCTTTGTGAGCTTTTGCCTCGTTCAGTCAGAAATCATCTGGGTACTTGGATATTTTATTGCAAGATGGGAGCAAAAGACCTAAGCACCTCCTCATGTGGTTCTTTATCCTGTATTGAAGGTACAGCAATGCCACTTGTTATTGTCACATGTGCCCCAGAAGGAAAACATCTTCACTGTTTGTGACTGTGGGCCAGTGTAGTGCTGGGCTATTTGGTAACATAAACTTACAGCCCAGGTGCAGGTGCTACTGTGTTAAGGCTGTTCATCCCTCTGTGCCTACCACTTCCAATTTCTCAGCTTTACTAGGTTAACTGTTCCCTAAGTGGGTCTACTGAAATTATTGATTTGATAAAAAATTCTAAACAAAAATTTAAAAAACCAAAAAAACCCAACAAACAAAACCCCCAAATTAGTTTAGCTTAAGATGTATCTTGTTGGTACAGACCTGAGATGAGTAATAACTGTAAAAGCAGTTCTACAAGTAAATCTCAGGACATGCTGACCTTAAGCATGAGCTAAGAGTGAGTGCCTGGGAACAGGGACTTGTGAACAGTCAGTCAAACCAGGCATGGGATAACCTCCCAGTCACCTGGAAGTAATGAACTTATAGAAAAATACTTCTTATTAATGCAGTGAAGTTTCAATTACTACAGATATTTCCAAAACCTGGCTTACTATAGTAAAGGTAAAAGGAATTTAAATAGAATTAACGAAAAGAAGTAATTAATGTTTAATGATCTTGAAAGTGAACAGCACAGCCTGCAACCTCGAAAGCAATTATACATAGCTGAGTAAATATCATGAAGATTCTTGTTATATGTCTTGATTGGAGAAATATTGATTCTTTCAGATTAGTTCTGGTAATTAGACCAGTCTGCTTATATGTTTATTTTAAGTGAAACTAGCCTGGTTTGCTAGACTTACTGTCTATAAATGTGTTCTACATTAACACATTGCATTGAACTGCAGGCAGTCTTTAATATCCTTGAATATCTGATTTTTTTGGCATACAACTGCAGATGAGCTAAGGGTGATTCTGGCAGATAAAAATGAATCAGAAAAGCATATATGCTGCTTCTCAAACCATTACTCTGCCTGACGGAGCAGCTTTTGAAGAGCAGTGCCAAGCTACCAGCGGTGACATCCAGAATTTGAGTATGGCACACAGGCTTTTTTGAATATGAGGCTTTGCTACAATAAACACCTCTGTTTACAAACTGGCTTCTAATTTTTCAAATGATGGGGAGCAATTTTTGACTTGGCAGTCCAACTATTCTGAAATGCTGTGAGCTCCAAGAGAAATGGGTGTCCGTTTTTATACTATAATTGCACGTTTCACATTTCTTTCGGTGCTTTTTAACTGTGCCAGGTAACAGAAAACAACCTCGGCTCCAGCAATCTTGTGCATCTCCGACAGAAGTGGAAATGATGCAGCAGAACGTACAGAGATGTAGAAATTTCCACCCAGGCAGCTGCCCGGCGGGCTTGGGTTAGGTCACTGAGAAATCTCCCATGGTCAGATTAATAGTCGTATCATGGCACCTGCAGGACTGAGAAAGTACTCACAGTGTCAGAATTATTTTAATGTCCTTTTGTCGAGGTCCAGTCGGAGCTAGTTTACATGAGATGATGATAAAAAAAAAAAAAAAGAGCGGAGAGCACCTGTGAGAACTCCTGTGCTTTTGCTGTCAGTTGTGGAGCAGCCCTCGTGCAAAGTAGCTGTCTGAATTTTGCTGGTGAAAGGCGGGCCTGCATTTCTAGTGGGCTAGTCATTTCAAGGATCCCTGCAGCCTGCAGTAAAAGGATATTTAGGTCACCTCCCTCTCAAACGTGGCGTTAAAAGGCTACTGTTCAGAAGCAGCTGAACAAGTGAAACTGAATAGCAACAGCGCTAACCCGGCCTGGATTTCTGATCTTTGTTGGCAGTGTCTTTCAAAGACTGTGTGTGTTACCATAGAAGGGTCCCCCGCTCTGCGGAATTCAGAATGGGTTGCATTAACTATATATGCTACAAGAGGCTTATTTAGCAATAGGATGCTAAGCTACCAGGAGATGGAACATCTTAAGAACTGGGGAGAGCTGTAGATGTTTCTTTTCAGGTCTTTCTCTCATGTGGATTTTAAAATAGACGGGCTGTTTGCAGAGTGGCTGCCCTCCAGTTCGCCAGCTGAATGGCCGACAACAGCCTGAACGGCATACAGACTTTCCACTTCTAAGTTAATTTTTTGAATGAGTGGGATACTGTATTTATAAAGTGCTCTGGTTGTAATTCATAAAGATATCACCATGTGCGAAAGCACATGTTCATGTGCATGCAGTTCATCTTTGCATTCAAAATGTGATCATATTTGTGTAGGAGAGAAGAGCTCTTTCTTTTTGTGGTGGTTTGTTTTGGGAGTTTGGGGTTTTCTTGTTGTTGTTGTTGCTCAAGGTGTTTTTTTTTCCTCTGTTTACCCTGAAATGATTGTGTGGTACGTGGCTGCTGCCAGTATTAGTATTCAAGCCAGAAGGGGCTGGTGTGATCTTGTCGGAAAACACAGAACAAAAAACTTTGTCCGGCATTTATTTGCTTTTGCTATCAGTCTGATAGTCTGCTCTACCTTCTTAGACAGATACCTGCTTTTGTGTGCATGCAAAAAGAGATCTGACCACAAGGATAATTATGAATTCAGGCTGATAACACCTTGTGAAATATTTGTCAGTGAAATAATCCGAAAGAAGTATAGCTGTTTGTGTTCAGGTAGGAACACGCTGCTGATGGCAGCCGAGGTGACAGGAAAGAGGACAGAAGTTGGATCCCATACAAGGAAGAAGGGGGGGTGATGTGGGCCCCTGTCCTGCTGTACAGCTCTATGTTTCTTGCTTTCTTACTCTTTGGGTTGTGAATAGCAGACATGAAGCAACTTTGCACTGAACTTCTTCCTCTTCCTCCTCTGCAGGGTCAAGCTCCTTGGTGCAATTCAGGCTGCCAGTTTGTCTCACATGAACTGACTGAGGAGCTATTTGGGTTGTGTACCTGTTGGTTTTCCAAGCCACATTTTTTACCTAATACTTCTTTCTGACTGCAAAACAATGGGGTTTTATCTTAAGCTGCCTCAGGGACAGTCAGTCACCCAGCAGAACACCTACTGCTTCTGGTTTTAGTATTTTTACTTCTCTCCCTGTGCCTCCCCACCCAGAGATCTTCTAAACCCAGATTCTTCAGAATGGTAGCTTTCATCTTCCCTCCCCCTCCACGCGGCCCCCACCTCCGTCCTGGGTCAAACCACGGAAAATTTGCTGGTGGAAGCAAATAGACTCTCTATAAAGAAATGTCTAGAGGAGGTATCCTTGTCCATGTGACAAATGTTAATCTGGTGACAGTAGGCTGGTTGGTCTTTCTCACTTGTCACAGATCTGTCAAGAAGGCTTGGGACAGTAAAGTTACAAATGAGTGGCACATATTCTGCTTCTCAGCTGTCTTTTAAAGCAGCTTTTCTCCATTGCTGGTAAGCTGTCAGCAGTTAGAAGTTTGGAGGTACGTTTAGGGTGAAATTATGCAAATACTCTTCTGGGGAATTTCTGTATTTAGTATAGCACAGCACTTGCAGGGGCAAACTTTCCTCCTGTCTCCTTGGTTTTGCAGCTGTGGTAGTTACAGCATGTGGATAGCTTTGGTGTCGCCTGAGGCCTTCGCTTTATCTTACCCATTTACTTACTTAATAGTCATCATAGTAATAATAAATAATTGTATTTTTTTTAAGCTTTTCCATCCTGGCAGTTCAGATTGTCGTAGCAAACACTGGAGCAGAAGCACGAGGCCTAAGCGAGCAAAGCCAACGTGCCAAGTCTTGCATCTCCTAGCCTGCTCTCAGGAGGGTGTAGGAGGGAGGTGGTGGGTTTGCTACCGGACAGCCCCGAGAGCCTGCCTGCTCTTGCCAGTTCATTTACACCGATGATCATGTGTTACTGTGGATGCAATCATAGAATAAATCATATTGCTCCTCTCTTGCAGAAGGTAGTGGTTCATACCTGAAATTAAAAGCAGCTCAGGAATTCTCAAAAGACAGACTTTCAATTTCTTCCCAATTAGTATGCCATACTTCAGAGAAAAGCTTTGAATTTGGTAGGGGCTTGTAGGCATGCATACGGTGTTTGCTGAGACTTCACTTTAGCAGCAGTCGGAAGCTTCTCCTTGTTCAGCCACAGCACATTTTGCATGTTGACAGATATCTACTGTTGGCTCTCTGTTTCTTACGTTTGAGGGTTGATTTTTTTTTTTTTGCATAATTTGCCATCCAGAAGGCAAAGTATATCCTTCTCATAACACTTATCTCAGATGCTCGCAGATGAGACTTTTTTGTTTACCCTTTATTTTGCATCCCTGTTTTAACAAGCAAGGAAACTGTGCCACAAAGCAGTTTTCAGATTCACACAATGTATCTAGAAGGAGATGTGTCCCTAGGTTTCATAGCTTGGTACACTCCTGAAATTTCTTTTATAGCTTATTTTTACCTGAATACAAAGGATGAATTCCCACTTGCCTTGAAAATTTGACCACTTGGAGGGAAGAGGAGCATTTTGCGTAGTCTTAGAGATGAGTAGACGCTACTGAGGTTTTTCTTAATCATCAGAGACTAAGATTGGCAACGTTATGTAATTACATAACATTGATCTATTTTATACAATACAAGAGGCCTATTACTCGAATCATTTTGTACTAATAGGGCTTCTGTTAGATAACTCCTTTTCTCTTTGTTATATAAGGGCTGGTATTATAGAATCACTGTTTGAATACCAGCACTATAATTTTAGAATTGCTTTTATAATAGAAATACCAAGTAAGCCTTGCTCCAAATATAGGCAATTATTGCAATATCCTAATTAATTTTTTTTTTTTTCCCAAATGAAGTCTCTTTGATAATTGCTACTTTTGGTTTTGGCTCTTATTTACAAAATCCCGGGTCTGTCCTGTGCCCAATCATATTCCATTATATGCATTTTCTGTAATGAATGTTGTGCACCGGAAAAGTATTGATCAGCAGTTCTGGAAACTGGCGATTGAGCTTCACCTGCGACAACATTGCAAGTGCCAATTTACAGAGTCTGCATGTCTGGAACCCTCCCGTCATCTTTGAACTGCATGTGTGTTTGTGTCTCGGATTTTGGGGTTTATTTTAATTTAATTCAATATAATTTTATTTCTGTAATTGAGAACAGAAGCCACGTGAGCAGCCTCAAAGTGAGGTTGGGGAACACAATCAGTAAAAATTCCTTTGGAGCCCACAGAAACCAATTATTCCTAAGCAAGGAATTTCGTTTCAAGCTATCTCCTTTGCTGACAAAGATGTAGATAGTAGTAAGTCTTTTATCTGTGTGGTCACTTGAGAAATGTTGTTGAATTATAGGTGAGGTTGGAAAAGGTTTTACAATAGACCTGGACTTTGCGCAGGATATAAGAGGGCAGGGAGACCTATTGACTTGGTGCATAGACAGCACCTGAAATTTTCCTTTAATTCATGAATGTTGTAAAGCTTCTGTCCTGGTTGAGAAGTTGGTTTCCACTGGACCCTATTCACCACACTTTCTGGAGTATGTCATACTTATTTTCTGTGTGCTTTTAAAGTCAGAGGTGCAGCATCTTATATTCTTTTTCCACCCAGCTCCACTGAAGTTCATACCAGATAAAATTCTCCTATTCAGCTGTGATTTTAATTTAATTTTTTTTTTTTTTAATTCACAGCCTCTTCTTTTCCTTTTTGGCCAAATAGTTCCAAGTATTGTCTGTTTCTTTGATTATAAAGCTTTCTATTTATTTCATCTTAAGTATTTTTGTACTGTGTCTTTCTACTTTATTGAAATCTCCTAAAATCTCCGTGACTTCACTTGCAGAGCAGCCAAGAGTTTAAGAGGAGCTAACAGCATGCCATAGCTTTCTGTAGTGCTGCTGCTAAAGTTTGGTCAGAAAATGGGAGCAGCGGGGGGCTGTGACTACCACTTTAATTTTTCTTTGGCATTTAAGCTAGATGGTGTTTGCACTTTGTTTCTTGTTTCTTTTAGAGGCATAACTGTTACCAGGTGAGGATCAGTTATGCCAGTGAAAACTGTATCTGCAGGAAGGGCTGTGTTGGTGTAATGGCAGGTGAATGGGAATCACACTTTTTGGTCCAACTGTTGTGTCCCTGTGAGATGTGGCCTCAAGTCTCTCTATCTGGACTGTCCAGATTACGGTGCAGAACAGCTAGATGGACCCCTAAGTCTTAATCGCACCGGTGATACTGTGTTCCTGCCACCTGGATAGGGTGTTACCCCTGCTGCCTTGTTTGTTTCTTCTCTAGGCTCTGGTATCTCCTTTTTGTTAACCAAGCCACTGGAACGTGCCTGCTGTGGCTCTGAGTTTGGAACAGGGAGGAGAGGGAGAAAATGCCGTCGTCATTAGTTGGGTAGAGCTCTCTTCCAAGATCTGCAGAGAAAGGGTAAGGGCAGTGGAGTCCCAAGTTCCCCTCCGAGCAAAGCGCCTGTGAGCCTGCTTCCCGGCTGGCTGCAGAGTCCCTTTCTTTAGTCCGTGCCGTTCAAAGATGTCCCTTTGCGCCGTGAAGGCGAGCGGTCCTTCTACCCTGCAAGGACTGCACTCTGGATGCAGACCAATCCCTTTCCCTGCTGTGATGTTCTTTTGAGCCTTGTGTTCACTCTCCATGGAGAAGAGACAGGCTTTGGTGGGGCGGGAGATTCCTTTGTGTTAAAATCTAGATTTTGTTAAAATCTTCTGGCAGCTCTTTTTAAAAAAAAAAAAA
>VZTL01075103.1:35579-49321 GCA_013400535.1 Scopus umbretta
TGTTCACTCTTAGAATTCTTGACTTGAATCCAGGTCAGATCTGGTTTGCAGGAGAGATTACAATTCTGCACACAGCAGGAATTATCTGGTATTAGGTCAGATCCTCTTCAACAACCTCAAGGTTCAGGAGAAAATTAATGACATCATCTATTTGTGAAAAGAAAGCTCATTCAAACCTCTCTGATTAGATACAGATGAGACCTAACATGAGTACCTCAGGGTGCTTGTTTGGGTTTTTTTAACTCTTCAATTTGTTGATGCTTGAAGAAAGCTGACTTTGATAAATATTTTAGTTTATTAATTTTTTAACACCAGTCTCCTCTGTAGGAAATAACTAGAAAGACTAATTTTTTTTAAATTTTTCTTCCTCCTCTTAAATGTATTAGTTTGGCTGCTGCAATTCCCTTAGAATATCCTCAGACAGAGCTGGGGTGATTAAGATCAGAGATCACCAGTTCAGCAGGGAATCAACTTTGCATATTGAGAGATTAACCCGGTTTTTCTGTAATTCCATCTGTGATCTTTTGCTTCTCCTGGATTGGAGCACCCTTATTAGCTTGCTGGACAGGATGTGTTTTGGTCACCTTCTGGGCTAAATTTAGTTTGTACTCTCTAAGGAATTTATCTAAGGAAGTGAAGAGTCTTTGTTCCTCTGGGATTTATGTGGCACCCTGCAGGCCTGGCTCCCTTGCTGCCATTAGCTCTGCGGTNATGTGAAGGCTGGTGCTCAGGCGGCAATGAAAGATGTGCAAGGGACCACCACAGTAACAGTCTCCTGAAGTTACAGGCAGCTGTATAGGAAATAGTCCGGAGGACTCACGTGCATCTACCCATCTACATCTCCACACGTAGGCTTGTTCTGATATCAGGTATGAATGCCCCACAAGATATACTGCAGCAATCCAGTGTATAACCTGTAGTGTAAAAATAAGGTCCACAGAAATTATAAGAGCATGAGACATCATATTTTCCTCTTTGGGCAGTCACGACTGCCTTGGGGAGTTTGGTTAAAGTCTCCCCACAATATAAGACCCTAAAAGAATTGTCATTTTTCACCAACCAACAAATTGCTTAGCATATAAATAATGAATTTATCATTCTGTGTGTGCTTGTCATCACTTTATATATAGGATAAACTCATAAGAATCCTCTGCTCTAATTTTTTTGTGGTTTTTAATTAACCCATTTCAAGCTACAAAATGTATGAAAAAAATGCCTTTTCTTTTCTTTTTCCCCTGTTGCCAAATCTGCCTTCTTACGTTTCAGCTTCTGGCCACCAAAGGAGCCCAAAATACTAACATATGTTTAGTTTGATTAGTTGGTGTACTTTTTATTAGAACTTAAGGTAATTTAACCCAGTGATCTTACCATGTTCCTAGCCCTGCCTTGTAGCTTGAGTGGTATGTCGAAACACCCAAGCTTGCCATTAATGTTTTGATTTCATTGATGCACTTTGTGTTAAAGGCAAAATAATTCGGATCACAAAGTTTTGGCTACTGTGGTGTTTTGTACTGCAGTAGTTTAGCATTTTTTTGAGACAGATTGAGAGGGGAGGCCTATGCTAGACTTGCATGTATGTTCAAGCAGTTTTAATGAGCTGCGTAATTTCACTGCCCATTTATTTTATTTGCTTATTGACTGTAATTGTGCTTTGCTCTCTTGGTTCCAGGCGTTTGAAGCAATAGTTTAGCACATGATGTCTAATGATGTCTATCTTCGTCTTCACTCGGATTTTATTAGTATTTCCCATTATTGTATTTTTTGGAGTGAATGTATGGTCTCCTATTTTTGGCAGAATAACCTGGAGGTTCCTAATTTGTACGTGCTGGAGGGGTGATTTGCACACAGCAGGGACAGGTTGTCTCTGTGTTGGTGGGGAGCCCAGTGCCGCTGGCCCTGGGAATGGTTAAGTGCTCGGAGAAGTACTGTGGTGTAAATGCTCAACTGGTCAAACATGAGCTTTAAGCCCTGCTCCTGTCAAGTTAGTGCTTGGTTTGTGTTTTTCTTCAGAGCAGCACAGCAAAAGACTGCACAGTGACTGCCTGTTAAAATACTGTTTTAAAGAAAGGTTGATTTCCAAGGGAGATAAATAGGCAAAAATGAGCAGCCAGATAGTCCATTAGTGTTCCTGCACCAGGTCCTTAGCCCTGAGAGGAGCAGCAGAGCGGACGAAGAGCACAGCTCCACTGGCAGGCCCTGTCATCCATGATGGCTGAAGGGGAGAGAAGGCCCTCTCAAGGGTGGGGGACTCTTGGAACAGATTTAAGGGGGGGAAAAAAAAAAAAAAGTCTCATCTTAGTATATGATTCATGTATGTAAATGCTAGTCCACTTCACTGATGCTTTTCTCAAAATGATGGGGGAGAGGATCACCATGCGTTGACTGGCACATCCTCAGTTAGGCTTGTGTAGCACAGCTGTCCGCACCACCGTTAAGGGCGTCTGAGGAAGAACAGGCCCAAGCCTGGTAAAGGAGCAGTTCAGTTTTCTGGGTGCATCTATACAGACTATCACTCGACACGCAAAGCGTGACATGATACATTTCTATATAACATCTATTATCTGTGGATAATGTGCTCGTAATCTGTGGGCTGCTGTGCTTGAAATATCACTGTGTTTGTGTGAAAGCCCCTGTATGCTCTGCCGCTTTATTTAGGCAGCTTAAACTGAAGTACTGAGAAGATAGGTGTCCTACATTGACTAAGTAGTTGTCTATGAGATAAGTGCCTAGAGATTAAAACAGCCAGTGTCTTCCTAACACACCCGTAGCACAAACCATGCAATCTTAGAAGCGTGGAGTATTCAAATAAATCAGGAGTTTGCAGAGAAGTTGAAGCTTTGAGCAGTGTTCTCTGTGTGGGTTTCAGGGGGGTTGTTTCTGTGCTGTGGCTGCTGCTTGTGGATCTGCAAACACGGAAATCTTGAATATCTAAAAACTCATCACTCAAAGAATTTTGTGACCATGCCCACATGCACAAATCATGAGTTTATCCAGGCTAACGTAGCATTGCTGTGTATTTAAATTTGATGACCTGAAGATGTTGAGCTTGGCAGATTTTCAGCCTGCTTCACTATGGAAATAAAATTTAGCATTGTGCTGTTCAAATACATCTGTGTCCCTTTCCTCAATGATACGTTTTAAAGCCTTTGAGGGGTTTCCAGAGGTGGCGGCAAGGGTGTCTCCAAAATAACTGAAATCCTACAAGTTTCATGGAGGTAGTCAGGGAGAGGAGAAAGGGACTGCTAAGAGTCTTGCTTTAGGGAAGCCTCACCTTCTTTGATACCAGGGTCTCCACATGGATGTGAGCTTGTAGAAGTGTCCGTCAACACTGAAATATAAGTTTGTAGGGAACCAGACTTTTATAACTACTTGCTAAATTCCTTTCTTTGGCAGGCTGCTTTCTAATGATGAGTAGCTGGCTACTCACGCTCTTATCTGCAACCAGAGCAATCATTATGCACGAACTAAATAGATTTCTACGTATTGGTTGGAGCTGGAGCTTAGGAAAACCATGAGATAATAAAGGCTGGAGGAAAGACTGGAAGAGCAGTTGTCAACACCACACAGACTGTTTTTTACTCTTGAACACAAACTGAGTTGACCTCAGGGACTTTGCTGATCATGCCCCCTGCAGTGGTTGCTCTGCCACAGACCTCTAATGCGGAGAAGCAAGCACTGTTCCTATTTCACTGGGGATGTGCAACAGTGCAGTTCCCCAGGTGCTTGGTCCCCAGTGGCTGATTTGAATGCCCTTTGCAAACAAATGATGTCAGGAAAGAGATGTGACAACACTGAAATTTCGAGATACAGTGAGACACACCCATCACTTTAATGCTAGCAAAGAGATTAAGCGTAGCAAAACAAATGCTCTAAGTAATACTTAAACTTGCATTTGTCTTAAGAAGGATGAACTTGCTTTAAATCAAATCTTAGATGTGCAGAGCTGGTAGAGGAAAAAAATGAATGTGTGGCTGAGTTACCTGATAGGGCATGTCTGTACTGCAGCTGTGATGTGATTAGTTTTAAAGGAGGAGTGAAATGCTTGTAAGAGTAGCCATGGCAACATAAAGCTCACTGCAGGCTGCAAAAACCACCTGGGAAGTGGAGTGAAAACTCGGGCAGTTTGAACTTATTTATTATTGCTCAAAGTGCATTGCCTGCTTTCCTGTAGAGCTCACTCAATGACATTTCAAGGAGGAAAGAGGTCTCAGAATGGTTTTCCATGGTCAAATATGAGGTCTCGGCATCCTTCTTTCTAAAGAGATTGTAAATGTGGGCTTGTAATTGGACAAGCTTTCATTATAAAAATAAAAATATAGATAGTTGGGTGGAACCTCTGGAGCATGCTGTTTGAGTTTGAGGTGGCTTTCAGCAGGGCTAATTTCACAAATAGGTTGGGTTGCTCAGGGCTTTGTCCAGTTGGGTTTTGAAAATGTTCAAGGATGGAGTTTCCTCAGCCTTTCTGGATAACTTGTTCCAGTGCTGAACCACTGTTTGTATGTTGCTAATACAGCTAGCAGTAGTACAAATCAGTGTCATCTTTTAATGTCTGGAAAGAGAGAAAGGAAGCCTTGGTGAGGCACGGGCTTTGCTGTTAATTCCTTTCAGAAGAAGTTCTGGGAATGTGAAGGGCTGTTAGTGAAAAGTTTTTGATCTTCCCAATGTTTGTGTTTAGGCTCTTCGAGTTAGACCCTTATGAGCTGTCAGTGGGGGAGTGTGTGCCCTGGCAGGACTTAGGCCCCTAATACAGAGAGTATGTCTGTGATGGCTGTCTTGTATGTGCCCAATGGGATGACTGCGGGGTGGATCCAGTACTGGTGGGTCCAGCCATTTGCACTGGCCATGCTCAGGTAGTGCAGCCAGACAGATGGTGAATGGGTGAGAGAAGCTGTGTCAGTAGCTGGGCTTTTTGATGTGACATCCCAAGATGACTTCATACATATCCAATGTTTCAGGAACTGACATGCCTTATTATTATTCTGTGTCCAAAGGTGAGTGATAGGACACCTTTTCTGGAGGCAGCTTCTTGGGAGAGGCCAGTTCACAATGCAAAGCAAACATCTGAAGCTTGGTGGCCTTGAAACTGAAATAAACCTGGAAGCAGCCCATGGGTTTTCTTTGTTGGTGACCTTTTTGCCTGGAAAGGAGAGAATCAAACCATATGCAGGTGTCAACGGTTTGGCTTTGTCTATGTGAAGAGCTGATCTCTCATCCTGCATTAGGAGCCCACCAGGGAAATAGATGCTATCAGCAGCTGGGGTCACTCTCCTTCTTGTCCTATAGTTTGAAATATATGTAATTGTTCAAAGATGACTTCCCCCACGTCACTGTCATGCATGTATTCTACTTGCTTTTGTACAGTCAGGTTTATTTATAAAATTTGAAGCTGAAAGCAAAATTTTGAGATGTGTAGCAAAGATCATAAAGTGCTCGCAGGAACTGTCGTCCAGGGAAAGATTGAGGAGACTAATTGGCTGTGTATATGGGAGTAGGTAAGATGACAAAAGTGCCATCAGAATGTAGATATCAAGAATGCATTAACACAGAGGAGAGGGAGAAGCTTTGTGGAGAAAACTAACTAGAGATGATAGTATGAAACAAAATGTCAGAGGAAAAATGTTGTTCTTAAAATATCACAGCCCTTGTTCAAAACTTTTTAGCAAAAAACACAACTGAGGAAGTGGCTGGTAATGACAGCAAATTGATGGGAACTTGCATTCTTGGGAAATTACTGTAAAAATAAAACTTGCAAACCATTAGGATACTATTTTGTATCTTGAGTTCAGAAATAGCATCAAATGCACTTTATTAAATAGACCATCTTTCTACTTGGTACGCATATTGCCATGGCGAGGGGAGAATTAAAAACAAAATCTTGTTGTTCTCGAGAGATCAATAATAGAAGATACACTTCTGAAAATAGATGTTTGCGTGGAGAAGGAGACAAGATAAGTCAGGGATATTTTAGGTTTACTGTCCTCTTGATGCGTCTGAGAAATTTTTGGACTGAGCAGTGATTGCTTTGCTCGTCCACTGAGAGTGGATCTGGTGGAAGGAAACTGATGCACAGGGCAGAGCTGGAGAGCTGCACTGGTGTGACCTGTGTGCGTGCATGGAGGCGGCTTCCTTCCTGTGCCCAGCAAGTTAGGAAACAAATAGCCCTGTTTAGAGGGTTTTTTCTTCTGTCAAGTAGTAAGCTCCTCCTGCCTGACTAAATCGAAGTGTTGTAGTGGTGACCTTAACTATGTCTCTGTGGCATGGTAGTAGCCAGCTATCAGATTGATGTCAGAACACCAGATTGTCATTTTACTCTGGATTTAGCAACTGGGGGGGGGAAACTAAAGCGATGAGGATTTCTTCAGACATATAAATAACTGTCGTAGTTGCATGAAGCGAGCAGAGAGAAATAACATACTGAATATACTGGCATGGAGTTGGAGAGTGGTGGATGAAAGACTTGTTCACAGGAATTCAGAGGTATGGGTTGCAGGAGGGAGTATGGTCTGGTGGTGATCTCTGCTCCCCTGTGCTGCTTTGTTCCTGTACTCCACTTTGGTCTCTCAGCTCTTCAGCTGTCTGCATTTCAAGGCTGCTATCTTCCCCTTCCTCTTAGCTACCTGAGCACTTGCGAATCAGGTTTGGGCATCCTCCCTGCCCTTGGCTCCATAGGCATGTGGGAAAGCTGCCGGTTTGAGGGAGGTTTGCGCTCTCCCTGTGCAGTTCTTAGACTGAATTTACTGCTGACCTTAGTAGTGGCAGTCCCGTATGTCAGGTTTTCTGTTTTGCAGTTGTATGGCTCACTTAAGAAAATGGCCCTCTGTTCAGGAGAGTGACTCCAAGGGACAGCTGGGAGCCGTCCGTTTTTGTCACTGATGAAACAATACACTGATCTGGAAACAGGTGACATTTTCCAAATGATGTCTTTTTATACAATATTTAATTTGTACTTCTTAGACCCTCTGCTGCTCTCTGAAGAGTGCTGGATTACTGGTCTTATGAAATTTATTTAGGCTACCCAGACAAAAAACCCTCATATTTTAAAGAAGTCACTTGCTGTGCCTAATTACTTTGTTATTTACCACTTCAACTAGCTACTAGCTGGTTAGTGCTCTGGCCTCTTGCTGTCAGCAAACTCTCTTCAGTGAGGGTGGAGGCACTCTGAAATTTTTAGCAACTTAGGAGTTGTACAATTCAGAAGGCGATTCAGGAAAGGGTGCTCCAGCAAATCTTCTGTCAAACAGTAAATACCTGCATCAAAATATAGAAATACTGAAGTTTCTCACTGAAATAATTATAGAATCATAGAATCATTAAGGTTGGAAAAGACCTCTAAGATCATCTAGTCCAACCATCAATCCAACACCACCATGTCTACTAAACCATGTCCTGGAGTGCCACATCCACACGTTTTTTTAACACCTCCAGGGGTGGTGGTTCCACCACCTCCCTGGGCAGCCTCTTCCAATGCTTCACCACTCTTTCAATAAACAAATTTTTCCTAATATCCCATCTAATATTTTAACTTTTTTTTTTAAACAAACAAAACTTTTTTTTTTTTACCTGATTAAACTTCAGAATTTGGGACCTAATGAGAGACTTAATTACCAGATACAAAGCAGATGTTAATCTCAAGTTATAAAGTAGGAGTCAAGGTGATGACAAGCCATCTGTGTTAACTCTTTTAATATTTGTGTTTTCCCCATAGTGCTCATTTAATGCTTAAAAAGTGCTGCTATAAGCATCCAGACACAAATCTGACCAAATCCTGTTTTATGGTACCAATCATAATTGTAGTAGCTTCAGATTTTTGCATTCATAAAAACGAATTTTCACCTCTGCAGGCAAGCTATCTGGCTTAATAACTTCAGAAAGAATGAGAGGCTTTGGAGAGAGATTGAATTACTCTGAAAATCCATTCTGGGCAGTATTCTTCTCGCTAAAGAGAGAAGTCACAGCCAGAACACGTTCACTTTAAGAACAGAAGTCTACTGTAAGGGGAAAAAAACAAGACATAAGTACCAGGGAAAGTCTGGCCCCATTTAAAATTCAGACCTCACTTTCTCCCACCTGTTTTTTACTCAGAGATTGCAAGAGGCTCTTTCCTTTTTCAACTCCCAGTCGGATTTTCAACTTTGAATGAAGGAGTTGAAATGAAGAAAATAGTCTCCCTACACCTACTAGCTCTATCAAAACCAGAAGTAATTAAGGTAAAAAGTCTTTCTTCAGAAGAGGAATTGAAAATGCTTACATTGAGGGGAAAATGTCAGTATCAGCGTTTGCTCCACAGGAAAGGCTGAAAATAATAGAACTGCTAGATGCAGAATGTGATTTCCTGGTGGTTAAATCTTGACTTGACCTCCAGTCAGGTGGGGCAAAAGTCCTGAGCTCTTCAGAATTATGAAAGTGCCACTTTATTCAGCTATTCTGAGAACTCACCGAGACAAGTTATAGCTTCAGCTATTTCTGTAGTTAATTACATGTTTGTAACAAATGATATAGTAAGTTTTGGTCTCAGCCTTCTTTCATAATTTTAAGCAACTGGAGTGTGTTTAATTTTTTAAGATATTAATATTATTCTTACTATTTGTTATGACTTGAAAATCAAACTAAAAAACCTAGCTTGTACTTCTGTCTCGCAGTCTGTACGTATGTTGTTGCTTTTGCTCGCCTTCACATGAACGGGAGGGGGGGGTTTGTAGGGCCGAGACCAGTGCTGGCTCAGGTGCGAGGCGAGCATCTGTGCTTTGGCCCCTGCTCTCCTGGCCCCTTGCAGCCATGAGAGCTGTGTCAGCACCTGGGGTGGCCGGTGCAACAGTACCCCCCAATATTCAAGGTGCTTGTGAATCAGTAACAGTAGCCTGCAGAGAGAACAAAAGTGGGAGAAACCATACAGGTACATTTTAACCACACCTATACGTTTTCTTTAGACTTTGTGAAGTTAAATGCAAGGCAAGAATTGATTCCAAGCTAGTTAAAGAGCTGGGGAGAATTACTTTTTGTCTGTCCTTTGTGGGAAGAGTAAACTGTTCACTTTAATTTTCCTGTTACTCTGTATTTGATAATCCATGTCTTGGCTTGACAGGAAAAATTCAGCTGGCATCAGTTACTTTTGTGGAGGGGGAAGAAACTTGATATTCTTGCCACCATTGCTTGAAAAAAGGAGGATTCATGCTTCTGCCAAAATGCAAATTTTATCACAGATCTATGGGATGACAGATACTCTATAGCAATTGCATAGGTGTGTAAACTGTAGTGGGACGGAATAAATAATGAGCTGACTTGAGAAGAACGTTGGTTATGTCCACCCCAGCCGTTTCACATTAGTTGTAAATTGTGGTGTCTCCTGGCCTCCACTTCCCACCCTTTCTCTGGTTATAATGCTAATTTTCTACGGACCATTTCTTTCCAAATACTAGCATAAGTACTGGGTTAAAATGAAATTCTATCAGGCCTACGACTGCTATCCTGGAAATTGCTCATATGTCCTGTGCATGTTGTTATATATATAATATCATCTATATAAAATTGTGTAAGTTATTTTTATATATTTATATGTTTTATGTATATAATTTTTACATGTGTGTGTATATATATAAGCAAAGTGATTTTTCAAAGTCACGCCTATGTGGAATTTTGCCCTACCATACTGAGACCTGCTGGTAGCTGAGGAGTGTTGTTTGGGGGTGTCAGTACAGCGCTAACCCACCAAATCTACAAAACCTCCAGAGCATCCACAGTGTGAGCCATAAACCTGGCTAAAACAGGTCATCTGCTCCATCCCCCTCCTTCCAGGGAGAAGCATGTTGCTTCCTGCTCCCCTGTCCAGAGGTCTGGGGTCCTCTGTCATGGAGAAAATGAAGATTTTTCAGCCCCGGCCATAGGAGTGGTCATGCATGTTTTCAGTCACTTAATCCTGTTGCTGCAAAGTGGAGAAGTATTTTATATCCTTTCCCTTCTGTGAGAGGGAGGTCTCCCAGCTCCTCCTGAGGCTAAAGGAAAAGGTGGCAGTGGGGGTGGTAGAGCAGATCTCTGTGAACAGTTGTGGGCTGTTGCTCCAGGCTTCGTCCCGTCCCCCCCACTTTGGCCAGCTGAGGCACAGAAACCTTAAAGCCACACACAAGCTGACAGGTCACAGCTTAGACAGCAGCAGAGAGCACGAGCGACCCAAGCAAGCGGGCAATCAGTAGGTGGCTGTGGGCATGTGCTTTTACATCTGCAACATCCTAAAGCTGTATGTTGTCATTAAGGAAGAGAATTTCTCATGCCCGCAGTGTAACGGTGGGAGTAAGTCAGAAGCATGCAGATACTGTGGTTATTAGAAGTTTGTTGGCTTGTTTCTCACAACAAGCATTCAGAACTGCTTAAATGTCACATGGTGCTGGTGGGGATTTCATTCATTGCAAGCGCAGTGGTTAAATGATGTGTGAGCTGCTGCCAGGCTATGCAGGAACCTCCATCTAGCTGTTGGCTCTCACAAGTATCCGTTCCCTTGCATATAGGGGTAAAGAGATGCACGGTGTTTACCAAAGGTGCCGCTGAAGTCCTTTCTGAGATACCACTGAGGAGTGTACCTGGCTCGGAAAAGAAAGGGAGCGTTTAATGCCAAGAGCATCCCAGTACTGCTTGGCAGGTATTGTATCCCAGTATTGCCCATCATCTGCCACACTCGAAATTGGGCAGGACACCCTGCTGTTGCACTCAGAGTGAAATTGCAGAGCAGTTAGCAGGACAGAAAATATTTGGCTGTCCTTTAGAGAACTGGAGCGGACCTGTTAGACCTGCTGGAGTGTGCCGAGTTCTCAAAGAGCTTCTCCCAGTCTGCTTTTGCTCTCGAAGCCTGTGCGAGCTGGAAACTTGACAGCATTTTTCAGAATTTGGAGTTGACGTACAAACTGAATACCAGATGGGCAGGCAGTGCCTGTAACACTGTGCACAATGGTTGAATGGCATAAATCCGCTATGGCACGCAGCAGGACTCTTCACGGGCCTGGGAAGTTGCCGGTGTGTGTAACAAAAAGAGGAGAGTATAACATGAGGGAAGGAATAGGGAACTGGGGAGCTAGCAAGGATTAGTATCCAGCTTCTCCCTTGAAGGAGTTTTATCTAAAGTAGCAAAAGGGGGAGAATAGCTGCCCCCAACAAACAGAAAGGGCAGGGGGGAGGTTTTCAAGCTCCCAAGAGAAGGAGCAAGACTGGCAGTAAGTGTTTGACAGCCGTTTCTCAGTGAGTCAGGCTTAACTGTCTGTCTGGAGCCACAAGGAATTTGCAAAACTGGATAACTGTTCCTACTTATTTCTTAAAATACATGGACTATGACAGCGTTCTAGCTCGTGCGTTTCAGTGTAAAATGTCTTGCTGTGGGCTGGTATTTCCCCCTGGTTTTATCCCTTTTTCTCTTAAATTGCAGTCTTGCTTATCTTCTCTCCCTCCGTGTAAGAGCCAGATCCGTTCCTGCTGTGTCTTGCTGTGCCAGCAGGCTGGTGTGAACATGGCTCCCCCCCTTGCCCTGGGTTGATGGCTCGCATCTCTGTGCGTGGCTGCAGCAGGGAGGTTGACTTCTGTAGTGCCGCAGAGGCAGGCAAACCCACAGCCCTGTATAGCCCCCAGGAAGAGCAGTCGGCACTGGGGAGGGGTGCAGGACCCCCACGGCACTCTTACTACCACCCTTTAACGGGGAAGCTGCTGCGTTAAAACATACACGTTTTGTGTATGTTTTGCAGTTTAGCCTAGCTCTGCTGCAGTAAGGCTTACTCAAGTGCAATTTCTTTTTGGTTCAGGTGACCAGAATTGAAAAGCTCTTATTTTTTGCCCCTAACAGTTGAGTTTTCCCCTTTCCATTAAAGATGAAACCAGGAGTAATGTGTGTCTAGCCGCCTTTGGTTTTCAAAATGAGGCTAATTGTATGCCATGTAGATCAGGATAAGTTGCATGTGTGTGTGTTTGATTTTTCTCTTGATAGCAAGTAGGTCAAAGGCGGCACTTGAGTTCAAATGCCTGGAGTCTGGCAAATCTTTGTAATTAGTAATATTCAAAGTTAGGGCAAGGTTTGTTAAAGTTGAGTTCTACAAGGGCTCTCCTAAGTATCTGTAAATACGCATATATCCACAAAACTCATCTGTATCTACGAGAAATGAGGCAAACTTGCAGAACTTGCAAATTATTATCCAATATAAATTTAATATGCAATTAAAGTTTTGTAATTATAGCTTTAGGAAAAACTAACTTCATGTATTGTTTATACTGAAGTAAAAATGCCAGACTGCAGACCGAAGGATGACAAATGGCTTGTGTGTATGCAGGGGAGAAACAGCATAAACACACCTACAAGCAGTTGTAAATGACATACTATAACAGAAACTATCCTAAGTTTGCTAAACCATAAGGCAGTATTTGTCTTCCTGAAATAAAAACAAGTTACACGCATGCACAGCCAGGTTTTGAAGTAGTGGGACTCCTTCACTGGAGAGCTCAACGGGGAATCCTGTGGTGTTTTGCAAGTATGGTGAGGCTGTTCTGCTGAGGGAAAATGGGCGTCAGCCTAGTTCAGTGACATTCACTCTGGGCTGGTTTTACCCAGTGTGCTCATGACCGAATCTCTCTAGTTTCCCTGTTGTGAACAGAAAATCCTTATGAAAACAGCCTTGTTCTCTTCATTGATAGAGATGCTTGCAGTCAGGGAGGCTTCTTGAGCAGTTCTGCTTCCTTGTGTTGGTTGCCTTTCATCTGGCAGATTTCTAAGTAAGTCAGGATTCATTTTGGTTATCTGATCCACTTGTTTAAATAGAGGGCAAGTTAACTGAGTGTGTATGCTGAGGAGAAATTGAATTTGTGCACACTTGCTCTCTTTTTTTGTATGTGCCAAGTGCGATAAAAGGAAATGGTTGAAATTGAATTTGGAGAATAGCCATTTTAATATTGCTTGTGTTTTCTGCTGTAATATTGTAGCAACAAGTTAGAAAAATATAATTTAATCTCTAGCAGAGGCATAAGAACAGTGCTCTCTGCAGCTGGTGAGGAGGCTTAATCATGTCAGTAGCACTTCATTTAGGGTGGGGAAGAGGGAAAAGTGCCCCTCCAGTGCAGTGATACGTAGCATCAAGAGCTGTTCTAGCCCCTTCTGGTTCCATCCAGATGTTTGAATGTTTTTCCTTTGTTTACATATTCTGTGGTCTTCTATCTACCGCAAAATACAAGTTAAACAACTGGTTATGTTGATTGATTTATTTATGTGTTTATTTTGAGCAACCCGTGCCTTGATAGGAAGGAGTGCTGAAGTCCCAGTAGGGTGCAGACCTCTTATGGATGCCCTTCAGAGGGTGGGAGGGGGTTGCCGCAGCAGGAGGTGCTCTGAGCACGTGAAGGCCTCCCCACAGTGGGGCCATGCCCTAATGCCGCATTTGTGGGGTCACTCCCCAGTGGGGCTCACCGGTACGTGTAAGCTATTCACGTATGCATTTTATTGTGTGACCTAAAGTTTTATTGGTAAACTTACAATCTTTCAATAATAAAATTAAGTACTTATTGAGTGGAGGAGGCGGCGCGAACAGAGACTGGTGTTTCTGTTGAGGATGTGTGCTGCTCACGTAGTAGTCATTGTTTTGGGTGACCGTTGCATCGTGCCCAGAGTTAACGCCTGTGCTTTACCTATGGCAGATGAAAATGAAATAACTTCTTTGGGACCTCTCATTCTGCGTATTAAATGATAATTAATATCAGAGAAATGTGCACAGCTTTTTTTTTTT
>VZTL01075104.1:0-15823 GCA_013400535.1 Scopus umbretta
TAAACCACAACACCCCCAAGAAGGGCTCTTAACCTGCTTTGCACCACCGCCTTCAGGGACTGTAGGGGAAGGGAGAAGAAACAGAGAGAAAAACAACAGGGGAACAGAGCCCTACAGAGCATTACTACTTACTGCGCATCCTAGATCCTCCCCCCAACACAAGAGCTCCTGGCATAAGAGTGCTCTCAGCCAGCACAGATAAAATAATCACCATTCAGTTTCTTTCCAGGAGATCAGGTCCAGGATTATCCTACTGATCCTTCCTCACTCCTCTTCATTGCACTGTCCAATTCTGCATCTCCAACCCCCACCCCGGCTTCCTCTCCTTAATGTGCCACACATCTGGGTACCACCTAATCTTCATGAGCTCAAGGACAAGGGAGACAGGGCAAGAAACAGCTAGTACCTTCTCACCACTTCCCATCATCCTTGACTGCATATCAGCAATGAAGAAAGTACAGGCAACTATTTTACACCTCAAGGGAAAACTGTTTCCCTGCCTCTTGACTCAAGCAGTCACAGTAAAACTCTTCCACACACCAGACCCCACCAGTCCTTTCACAGCCTCTCAAAATGCTCCCCTGGATGCCAGGGTCTTTAGATCAGGCTCTGAAAGGCAGGTGGAAAAATGAATGGCTGCAGAACAAGGTTTCCACTTTTAGGTCTACAAAAGCACAGATACTGTCACTACTAAGGACAGTACTAATTTCACCCAGGGAAAAAGCAACAATATTTCTCATGGAGTTTCCTATTCCATTACATCCAGACCTTCAGAGTGAGAGTAAAATGCCTTGCTTCAGATAGATTGCAGGTCATGAATGATGAAGCAGTACCTAGTTGGATTAGGAATCAGTACCACACACTGTGCTTTCCTCTGTTGCCTCCGCTCAAGTCCCAAAGATAGCATGTAGTCACGGTCCGCAGAGCCTTCTTTCCACATGTGCTTATGCTCAACTTGTCTCATGCTCAATTCCACACTCTTAATTTTAGTGGGTCACTTCAGGACACAACTTTAAAATGCTTTTCTGCATAATAACTAACAGATTGCTCAGATCTACCACCAACGCCTCGCAGAACAAAATGGAACATCTTGGCAGAGAGAAGTAATAGTAAAAACTGTATTTATTTTTCTTTTACAAGATAAAGGGGAAAAGGCCAAAGGCTGCTTTGGTTTGATTCTCTCCTTATCAAACCTTGGAATGTTGACTCTACAGGGGAAAAAAAACCCAAAGAAAAACAACAAAAAAAGCCCACTCCATTATCCAAAAAAGGCACTTTCCTAGAATAAGCAGTGGTACATCAAGCCAGAAATTCTTTGCAGTGGGTCCCAAACACTCCCATCATCAGTTCATGGTATTGCCACAGTAGAGTGTCCTGTTATGCCTTTATGATCACCAACCACCATTTTACCATCTCTGATAGGAATGCCTAGCTCACTAAGGGCCCAAAATAGAAGGAACGAGTAGAAGGAGAAAACAGGCCTTGCTGACAACACAGTAGGCCAGGGCTGACAATTTTGCAGCTGCTTCTAAAGAAAGCAGTGAAAAAAAAACCCACAGAGTAGCAACAGTGAGAGCAGGGAGTGAAAACAGCATCCATTTATACCACTTAGTATGTTGAAGAATGCTTATACAGTCAGGAAGATCTACTGTTTCCCCACAAAGTCTTTGTTCTTAAAGATGTTCAGTGTTGGGAGAGCTGTAGACATTCAAAATCCTGAATGCCTCCAGGATATACCATAAAGCTGGGCAGAACATAGGGTCAGCACTACATACATATACACATGTGGTGCCAGCCACAGGAGGGGCATTTCCATCACCTTCTTCACTCCAGAGTAGCTACTTGTGCACACACCTCACATCCTGCCCAACTCACAGGCAGGTAGCTTTCAATCAAAGCAGCACCAGCCTCTGATCAACACCATACAGCTCAGCATTAAAAAAAAAAAAAAAAAAAAGCGCACACCCTCCTTAAGCTCCCACAGCCATGTTTCCTGAGGGACAGGGAGCTGTTTTGTAAAAGTGATGGGCAATTTATCTTTCTCATTTTTATCATCAAAGAAGAGACAAATAAACCTGAGACAAACAGAGAAATGTTGCATGCGCAGTCTTTTATGTTTTTCACCATTGCCTGGGCTAAAGCAAGCAAACCTCACATTGCTTATGGTTGACCTGGGAAATGGAAGAGGCCTCAGACAACTGCAGATCTAGAAATCATTTGAGTCACACTCAGAGGACCTGCAAAGAGCATCACGTGAAATTGCTGTCACTTTGGGGCCAGGTGACGCTGAAGATCTGACAGACTCGTGGTCATCAAAGGGGCCATTGGACCACCCCACTGCTGTTCCTAGGCGTAAGAAGAGGAGGCACACTGAAGACAGAAAAGATTTTACAGTGAGATCATAATCTCTTAGGAGAGGGGATGGCCAATGCTCTGCCCATGTGTAATAACCCCAACATAGTTCCAAGCTCACATGCTTGGAACTTTAGAGTATGGTAGGGACCAGATGTAACCATGCTAATGATCTCAACCTTATTCTTGTTTCTCACTGCTTTTTCTCCATTATTTTCTGACAAGAACTGTAAGAGCATCAGTACATCCTTTTGGGCCATCAAGGCAAGGGATGAGTTTTCTCCCAGAGTTTGTCCAACAAACTTGCCTCTGTGGTGGGAACCCTTAAAGGCACACCACCACCTTGTGAGAGATACATTAACTTTCTCCACTGCAATACAGGAAGATGCTGAGGGAGAAGAGTAAAGCTTTCCACTGCCCTCCTCAAGACCTCCCAGAAGAGATTTGTACTCTCAGACAGTGAATTGCAGGAGTACTCCAGGCTACTTGAAGAGGTCCACCATAAATGACTCATAAATGGACTTGAATTTAGACAGCACAAGTTCCCTACCAAGCTGTCTGTAACCTTGGAAATACCATGCCTTTCCTTTAGGATCCATCCAAGTGCTGAAATATCTGGTGCATCTTAGATGCAGTTATATGTATTTCATCACATAGACAAACTCAGTGTAAAAGATAGTTCAGCTCTTCTTTGTGTCAGGTGCAATTTAAAGTGTGGCTTGGATGAGCTCTCCTGCTCATCACAGGGTGTTAATTTGCCACTATTAAAAAATAAAACATGGCTGCACAAGAGCTCCTTCTAAATTATGAGCTGGCCTCAGATCCTCATGTTCTGATTTGCACCAAATTTCCACATCTTCAGGTCTATGACATCGAACAGAGACTGCAGCATCCTGCTCAAGCCAGACATGAGAAAGTCTTCTCCACCAAAGCCTTCTGAAGAGAAGGGAATGAAAATAAAAAGATGTTGCTTTAGTGCTTTCCTTCTCCTCTGTTTTCCTCTACTTTTTCTCAGGACACCTCCTCTAGCACATCCTTAACTCCCTTCTCAGTTCCTGTTCTTTGCTCTCCCATCCTTTTGTTGCTTTGAGGACTGCACTTCAGAAGTCCTGAGAATCAGGCATGCAGATATACATTTCTACAAAAGCTTCTGCCAGGTTTACAGCCATAGAAAGGGGCCTTACTCCTCTGAAAGGCTGATGGAGGCTGCCACAAGTGGCCCAGCACTTGCTCTCCTCCTGAGAGTTCTCTACCTGACCAAGCAGAGCAGAAAAAAGGTCTTGCAGAAAAACAGAGTGCTGCTGGTAGGCAGTTAAAGTCAAGACAAAGAGTTGCACAGGCATTGGCTGAAGCTACAGGCTCCACTGAGACCCCACAAATGGCTTTTATCCTCAATGCCCACCACCTCACTTCAAAAGAAGGTTCATTTGTGATGAAACAGCTGGAGAGTTGTGGGTTCCCAGGTAACATCTCTTAGCTGACCTTTGAGTCACTGCCGTTCAGAGTCTTTCTTCATGATATCGTACGTGGCAGGGCAGAAGTGAGAATGTAGCTGAGCCAGCAAAGCCTGGGATGTGATCTCTAGCCTTGTCCCGTGGCTCTTTTTGTTCCATACGTGCACTGCATAGGTGTTATTAAAGAGGTGGTGAAGCTCTGAGGAGCTGACCACTTCAAAATATTTCTTCCAGTCCTGCCACCGAATGGGATAAAAAGCTTCACGGGGCAGAGCACTCACTCCTTTACAGCTTGTACTACTCCGAAGACTCCTGATGGAGCACCACTTCTTGAAGACACGCGTTAGGAGCTGTGGGCCCTGGTGCCCCCAGATCCAGCTGTTGTAGTTCTCCACAAAGTCCTGCATGCAAAGCTCCATGAACTTGTGTCTGGGCTTAAAGGACAGAAAGGCCCCATTCAGTACATACTTGGACTGGGTACCAAGCACATTGGTGAGGTTCTTTAAGTTCTTAAGCACAATGAAGTCTGTGTCCAGGTAGATGCCACCAAATTTCCACATGATGGCAATTCTGCAGGCGTCAGACAGGACAGGTAAGAAATAAGGCTCCCAGCGCTGCTGAGCCTGCAAGTACCACTTTGCCAGAGGCGTTCCAGAGAAAAGTTCTGGCAAGTCCAGGGGACGGACTTCCACATTGGGGAAGCAGCTCAGCAATGAGAAGGCTAAGTGGTTGGGTAATGAGGCATTACTGTTTGCCAAGCCTTTCATGAGCACCACAACCCTTGTCCCAGGGTGCATCCTGGCCGCTGACTCCACAGAGCACATGAACAGGTAACTTGGGTTAGTTCGCTCCGAGGTCTCCACAAAAAACACGTCCCCTGGGGAAGGAGGGGGCGCACCAGCAATGGTGCGGGGAGGAGAAGGCACAGAGTGAGCACAGCGGATTTGAACAGGCAAGCTGTAGACCTGGCCCCTGCCCTTAGAGTCCTCCGTGATTCTCCAATACAATATGATGGAGGCAAAGGACATGAACTTAAAGGTGAGGATAAACAGAGCCCTGAGCTTGTGGCTCAGCACCACCCTGGTCAGTTTTAGCAGACAGCTGGGCATCCTGAGCATTCTCGCTCCCATCCGAGCCTGCTCTCCCAAGACAACCGTCGTGATCTGAAGGGAAGGAAAGAAGAAAAAGACATTGACAGGGAAGGCAATGGACCCCGAGCCTCAGAAAACTACTATGGCAGAGCTGCATGCTGGACTCTTCTTCATGCCAGTATGCTTGCATTGTGCCTTTAGGTCATCTTAAAAAAAGCATCCTGGCTTCTCCATGCTGCCACAGTGCCCAACAGGGCCCCATCAGAAACCACAGCCTACGTTCAGGTTGTGAGGTTATGTGACAAAGCCCATCTGCATACCCACAAAAAGCTCAAAGTCACAACGGCAGGAAGGAGAGTCCAAATATACCCTGCCAGACTACTCCCAGGCCCATCACAGGAACCATCAGCCCATCAAAGGCCCATCTGCCCAAGCCCAGAGGAGCACAGGAGCACAATGGCAGGCAGGATTCCAGATCAAGGACTGCAAAGGAACCAGCACCTTGCTTGGGCCCCTCCCAGGGCTGGCCCAGTGTCCAGGCATGAAACCCATCACCACAGTCACCAGAAGCAGCTCTCCAGATCACCTTTTGGACTAAGGGGGCCACTGTCTAGCAGTGGGACATATTATGGTGTGCAAGGGAAGAACAGTTTGGAGTTGCTCAGGACTTATTATGAGATATTTAGCAAAGGAACAAAAGACAGAGCAAGGGAGGGGTCTAGGTGATTTTGGGAAGAACAAGAATAGGAAAATAGAGGTGTAAGGAGATAACGGGGGCCAGATGCAGGTAAATAGCTTACTGGTCAGTATGCTTGGCTGGCTGTGCCTTGTGCTTGATGAGCGCAGTCTTTCTTGTCTTCTTATTAAATTCCTTTCTGACTCTTTCCTGGGTGAGGGTTTGCAGTTCTGTGTACACATGTGCACATCAGGGTGTGACCGCAGCCACTGGGGTCAGACTGGGGGTCGGAAGGCCTGTGTGTCTGTGGTGCTAGCAACTGGAGTGAGTGCGAGTGTGCAACTGTGCCATGGCTAGCAAAAGATCAAGTGGACCAGCCTGTGAGTATGCAAAGGGACCTGGGAGCCAGGAGCATGTGTGGGTCCCCAAAGGCCAGCTCTGAGTGTGAGAGCACCTGAGAGCACCCAACGGGCGAGAGCACAAGAGGGCTGACTATGGGACATGGAAAGTCCTGGCCAGATGTGTGTGTGTTTGATGGTTTGTACCAGCAACTGGAGTAGGGCTGCAGCCTTGGGGACTTGTATGTCCAGGTGCCAGCAACTAGGGAGACTGGGGTCCAGGGGCAGTTACTAGGCTGTCTAACCCCAGCTGCTGGATGGATGCACCTGGTACATAACATCTATGTATATTCTCACTTGTGGACTTCTGGTCCAGCCAGAGAGGGGAGCAGGATGAGGCTGTTGGTGCTGCCTATGTTCATGTGGGTGCTCTGAGCGTCTGCCTGTGATCTGTGTGGCCAGCCATGTGTATGCACATATGTATGTAGTGTATATGTGTGCTTTGTGTGTGTCTGCCTGCTGAATACATCTTCAGCCTCACTACTCTCTGGACATGGAGCAGCAGCAGTCTCATCTCTCTGGGGCTGTTGGATCTGGTATGGTATACTGTCCTCTAGCAAAGATTACTCTCCTTCAAAAAGAAAATATGGTCAAACCTCTCCATTTATCACAAAGAAGACTGACCCTTACTTCCCTGGATGCATACTGTGCATGCCACTTGTAAGGAAATACAGCATTTATTCCATTTTCACCAGCCCATTATTTTCAAATTAGACATGTACAAGAAGAATCCTAGTTACTAAGATTTTAGATTCTCTTTTGTCCCCCAGTTTACTGCCATACTAATGATCCTGACACCTGACAATGAGTGGGACAGCTGCTTCTGCGGTGTTTCATTTCCCCAGAGAACCACCTGCCAGCCTTCCCCAGAACTCATCTAAAACCCCAGTGCTATCATCTGTTCCTGTCAAGAGGTCTCAGCTCCCAGAGCCACAGAGTCACAGAATGGTAGTTGTTTCCCTTCTATTTATTCCTCAGCAACCATCCTGTGTCCCATATTTGCTACAAAGCTGCACAACATGGCAGTGTTTACTACGTTCCTTCGCACGGCGTGGTTCTTGACCATGCTCTTAATTTTATAGTTAAGCCTCTAGATTTGAAGTACTTAACACTTTCCTTCACTGAAAAAAAAAAAAAAAAAAAGATGTTTCCCTTCTTTCACCATTTAAAGCCACACTTTGTGAAAGAGAATTGAACATTACAACTGTTAAGCCTTCAGTACAGCAGTCATCTTTAAATGACACATTCTCCTCTTTTCCCACCCATTCTACCCACAGAGCCAGACCTTCTTTAGCAGTATGCTCAAATGTAGGGGGACACCTCTATAACCTCCTGTCAGGCAGCTGAGCTGGGACACACAGTGCTATTTCTGCTTTTACAAGCCTAGCATGAGTGTCCTGGCCAGCCGCCAAGTTTAGACCTCTGAAGTCCAAAGTGTACATTTAACCATAAAGAGATATGCTGCAGCAGATGGAAGAATAGAGCTGAGTTTATCTCCCAGAAAGTCCAACAGTTTTTAACAGTCTCATATAAGGTGTGTCACAGCCTAATTGAAGGGTGCTGTCATCAATGTGCCAACGCCTTCCTCAAAGCCTGCATATAGTCAAAGTGGTGCCAGGCTCTTGATAAGAAAAAAAACAGTAGGTTTCACAAGGAATATACTCATTAAAGAAAAAAGACAAAAACAAACAAACAAAACCAGAAAAAAACCCACAAACTTGTGTGAAAGATGAAAAACATTTTAATGTCTTCTCTTCTATAATCCCCGTTTCGCTTTTGGTAAGAGTTTGCATAATTTAAAAGAAATAAAAATCAATAAAAACCAACAGTAAAAACAGAAGCTCTGTGAGATAAACCAAAAATGTGCAGAATGTAATAAAGAACTACATTATGCCTGCTACAGATAGCTACGGGTCAGCTTAATAACAGAACAGAATTTTCCATTTCAGATTAACCATTCTGCAGCTGAAAACCAGAAAAATCTCCACTGACATTTTTTTATCTCTCAGGTTTTTTTCTCTGTTTGAACAAAAGCCTTATCATCCTACGATTTTTCATCACGTCTTCAGTCTCTCGGAGAGACCGCTTTGGAGCATTTCCACTCCACCTGTAGACGACACATCAGCCAGCCAGCAGCACTGGGCACTGGCGTGCCTGGGAAGGGCCACATCGCAGTGAGCTGCCCTTCCCCTCCGCACCCTCTGCTTTCCTTCAGACTCTAAGAGGGTAACGCATACTTTCTTTCCATATGGTTGCAAGAAATGGCAAGACCCTGCCATCTCCCCTCCCTCTGTTCTCTCCCTTTTCTTTCTACCGCTCCACTCATGTTTGGAAGGAAGAAGAGGGAGGGAGATTTTTTTAACCACATGACACTTGGAGTACACAGTATAGTTACTGCCAGGCTAGTAGTACTACACCAGCAAAGAGTTTGGGGATGGGAAAAAAAAAAAAAAAGGCAAAAAAAAAAAGCTATGCAACTCCACCCTGCACATCAGCACATCAAGAGCAAAAGTTTGCTCCAGCTCTGCCCCACAATGAATCTTTTACACCCTGAACATATGGGTTTGCAAATAAACCTGCACCTATTCTATGGCTTTTGCCTACACAACTTTTTCACACCACTCGTGAACACTTGCAGCTGGGTGGTGCTGGCTCTTCTCTAGAAAGCTGTACTAGGGAAAATGCCAAAGTGCTGATGCAGCAATACAGGGGTATGCCAGTCTTACACATGGAGAGGGAAAACTCTACCCAAATTACGTCCACATAGGGTTTGTACTGTTTGGCCATGTCATTGCTAAACCATTTTATGTCCCAGCATAATGAATATACTGTCACAGGCAAAACGTTCTTGACTTGGGGAATTTCACTTAATTTAATTTATTACAAATTAGCATAAGCTTTTAGTTACTGATTTAGGTACTGGGCAGCGGGGAAGGATGACCAACCAACAATTAAACAAACATTTTGGGAAACACCTTTCCTCCTCTTTCCCCAGGCTCGTCTTCAGACCAATGCCCTTCCTCCTCCCTTCCTGGTCTCAACTTCCCTTGTTTTCACTTCGGGTTACACTCAGCCTGTCCCAATTCCTTCAGTGAGGCATCAGGAGGCAAAGGAGGCTGTGGGTCAGTCATTAACAGTTTCTTTCGGCTGCTCCTTGCATCTCACTTTTCCCCAGCTGCAGCTCCTATGCTCCAGCATGGGTCCTCCACAGCCTGCAGTCCCTTGGTGTGTACCTGCCCTGGCACAGGTTCTCCATGGGCCACAGTCCCTCAGGGGTGTCCCTGCCCCAGCATGGGTCGCAGTCCCTCAAGGGTACCTCCTCCAGCACAGAACATCTCCTTCCAAGAGCACATCTCCAGCCATGTACTCAACAATGTTCCCATCCACACATCTCCTCCCCTTCTTCCTCCCTTTACTCCAGACATGTCTCTTCACGTATCTCATCACATCTCCTTTTGCATCTCCTCCTGTGTCTCCTCACATCTTTGCTTCTCTGTCTCCTTTTACTTGTCCTCACACTTCTCTTTTTGTGCCTCCTGCCCCATGTCACCTTTTCATGTCCTTGTTTGTGACTCCTCGTGTCTCCTTTTCTGCATTCTCACATGTCCTCCCATGTTTGTCCTCATGTGTGCCCTTTTGTGTCTCCTCTCTGTGAGTCCTGTCCCTAGCAGCTACTGCCCTTTCTTAAATACATTTGAACAGAGGCACCATGTGCTGCTCTGACCGGTTGCAAGTTTGGTATGCAATGGGCTGTTTTCATCTATTTTTGAGCTGGCTGGAACTGGCAGCTCATGGTCCTTTTCCACACAGGTCACACCTGCAGCTGCCAGCTCCCCACACCCTGCCAGTTACACCTAACAGAAAGTACCTCATAATGTTTAAATACAGAGAAGTCCCTAGCTTTCTTCTCCTGCCCCTGTAAGGGTGAAATCAGGATTTGGATGTTGCATTACCAACCAGTGAATAGTTCTTCACTACCTCGTGCAAACAAAAGCGGTTATAAAACACATTAGGTCATCCAGGTTACAGACTTCCCAAATAACTCATGTGTTTATTTCCCTTTGCAGTAGCATCTGCTTCCAAAAGTTCCCTGTACAGTTCTTTAGAAAGTGTTTAAACAAAGAAAATGAGTGACCGTGATGCATCATCATTTACCTACTTGAAATGCAAATAGCTTGCCAAAAATTAATTGATGGCTTCATGTTCCAGAGAACTCATTTTATAATTTGCCTAAGCCTGTCAACAGCTTACCCTAAACATCTCCTTAGCACACGCCAAATGACTCTCTACCAGTTAAGCAGCAAGGTAAGGACGTCCCAGCACTGCCACCCCATCTGGACTTCCTTCTCCAGAAAGCAAGGCTTTGTGTTACAGCTAAATCAACCTAAGAAGAAATTTCCACCAAAAAGGGGATTCCCTCAAAAAGGGGATTCCCTCAGGTATCTGAGGCAGAAAATAAATTTGAAGCTTTTTTGATGGTTTAGCTCCCACAGAACAGCTCAACTGAAGCACAAATCTTGGGAAAACTGAGGGAAAGTAGTTAAGAGAGCGCCATTGCTACCTGAATACTTCCCCCTTATGAGCAGTGGGGAGACAGCAATGTCCTCGTTTGATTTCTTTTGAAGACACGCAGCAGCTGAACAGGAGAGAAGTATCTCAGGCAGTAAATAGGTGCAGCAGATTACAACAGCTGTTCCAGCAACAGCAGCGAAAGCACCAGGGAAACCACAGGCTCCATGGCAGCGCAAACACCTCTATGGCTAGAACAAAAGCTCCATTTCTTCCTATCATGTCTGCTGAAGTCTCATCTGAAGCTACGAGATGGCCGATGATGAGATACTGCTGAAGTCCCACCTAGTAATTTCTATTGACAAAACAAGAGGAAGTGACCACGAGCACAGAAACGACTGCCACACCAATGCAAACATGCAGCTGCATTTGCTCAAAATTTACTCGTGGTTTTACTTTAGAGGTACTTCGTGACTAAAAAGCAAAGCAAACATTAATAAACTCTGAGCAAGGGAGATTCCTCACCCTGTCGGAAAGAGGCGCTTTAAGACTTTGCTGGGACAATGCAGAGATGACCTAGCAGCAAACAGGTACCACAGCAGGGAGAGTCAGGAGCCAGGTCCTCCCTCACAGAAACCAGGCTGCACTTTCCCGTGGGGCAGGGGACAGATATGTTGAGTTCATTTACTATGGTGCACATACCAAGGAATAACCTTGTTTGTTATTTTAAAGTACCTTTAGTATAGTACTTTCTGCGCAGGACAGTGTGCCACATCCCAGCACCAACCGCAACATCCATCCCACAAAGTGGCCTTCACATGCTGCCAGATAGATACCTCCTCCTATTTCAGCCCTGATGGTTAGTTAACCATGGCTGAAGCAATATGCTGTTGGCTCAGCAAGGCAGAAAGCATGCCATTCGAGGGTTTCCACAAGGCAGACAGGGCTGCAATCCACTAAAGGTGATAGAATAAGTAAGTTTAGAGTTCTACATGAGTCAGGTAAAGTGCTGGTTTTAAATGCTTTGTTAAATATGCTCCCTAATATCGAGTCCAGGATGTTTCACTAGATTAACGTCAGAAAAGATCCAGAGTCTTTTTGCTGCTGCTTCATGGACAAAGTGAAATCCGTAATTCCACTCCTCTCTGATGACAGGTTTTATCCCTTGCTTTTGTTTTTCTTGGAAAGCCATGACAAGTTTTTTGAGGGGTGCACCTATAGCTTTTTCTTTAAAAGCCACTGGAAATGTAAATCACAAGAAAATACACAAAATCTTAAAATCTCAACCTAGTATCAAAGGACAATTGTCAAGGTAGACTTTTAAGTAACATTTGGTGCACCAAAATTGAATATACTGAGCTTGAATCTAGAGCTAAGGGAATTTAGAATAACCAGTAGACGTGATTCCCATAAAATGTATTTGGTATTAAGACACTGTTAGGTATCACAAAAAAAAAAAAAAANAAAAAAAAAACCCAAAAACAAAGCTGCTGAAAGTTTACATAAATCATTTCCCAGTTACTGTGTTTCAGAGCAGCTATGGATACGTAATTTCCTTCCTTTCAAGCACAATGGAAAATTAAAGCTTGCAAAGCTTTCATCAAGAGCAAATTAGGAAAAGAAACAGATCTACAGACTACGTGAATTGTCAAAGCAAAGTGTGCAGCATCTTTCAGTCCAAAGACCATACACAACACTGCTCTGCGCCATCCCTTCTGTTTTTATCCCTTCACTCTTTCAAGTTCAGCACATTTGCCAAAACAGTAAATAGGCAGCGATACTCTGAATAGTTACTATGTGCTGTGGAAAGTTATGGTCAAGCGTCATCTCTGGAAACACTTGGAATAAGGCAGCCTGCAGCAGAAAGGTGGACAAAGGACTCACATTTGGAGCCCTGCTTTTTGGTTCTGCCCCCGTGCTACAGATTGCATGGAAGCAGGTGCAGGTCAGTTTGTATGAAGCCCAAGAGGGGAAACAGGGTGGCTTTTCCAAAGAGTACACCAGGTACCATAGCTAACACATTAAAACGCCTTGACTTTTTACACAACCTGAATCTAAGTTAAAGTTTCTTGCCTATTAAGGCTTCCCCCAATACTAATACTGTACATACGAAATGCCGAGAGAATGCATTTGATTCTGTTCACTTCTGCACACTTCATAACAATACACAATTTGCACTTAGCTCAGCCAGTATCAGGATCACATGTAACCTCCCTGCACGCACTCCTTTCAAAATCCAATAGTAATTCACGCTCCACGTGGCATTCACATAGAGAATTTAGCTAACCGATCAAGAACAGAGATTTCTAACATTGAAATTGCGACTGCCTGCTCAAAGGAACACAGGGTTGACCTGCTCAAACAAATACAGGGCTGAAGAGGAAGCATCATTTCCGACTTGCAGCTTTCCCAAAGCCTTCCAGGGAGCTCTGCAGGTGCGAGCAGCACCTCTGCGGCTCACCGCAGTACCACCCCAAGGCGTGGGGCGGGAGGACCCTCTGGTGGATATCTGCTCCTCACCCCCACATGCCTCGCCCGCTCAGGGACACCTCAGGTTACCCAAAAAGCCCCAGGAAGATTAATTTTCTTCTTAACTTTATGAAAAGCTGTTGCTAGTCTTTAGACTATTTATTGAAATACAAGACTCCGCGTGCCCTTGCAAGGATCTCAAATGGTCCTGAGTATTTCTTAGCAAAGCTTCATAAGCATGAGTAAAACACTGCAGCCTGGTGTCTTCCTAAGATTTCTATGCCTATTACATTAATAAAGTGACAAGATTTACTCACACCTGACAGACACAACAGCAGAACAGAACTACAAAGCCCGCAGCACTAGGTATTGTACAGCTGGCCAGCACTCTCAGCTGCAGAGTACAGCACCTTAGTGATATGGGAGCTGTAACCTGCCTCACAACTCAAAAAGTCCTCTGCTAATTCAAAGAACACCCCTCATTTTCTTTTTTCTGAACCTCCATCCCTCCTTCAAGACAGGCCATAGCCCCTTCACTTCCTAATCAGAAGGGGGGTGCACCCTTCCCCACATTGCTCTGCTCCACACCTTCTTCCCCACTCTGCTATGAGGCTCGGACCCAGCACAGGAGACACTGGGGAGCAGCAGCTACGCAGGATGACTTCAGGAAGCAGAGATGGCAATGGCAAGCATCACCAACCCAGAAACCCTGCGCTGTGAGGCAGGACAGAAGATGGAATTGCTCAACAGAGGAGAAAGCACTGTATGAGGCCGTTGGGTTGCAGGCAGGGAACAGAGAAGGAGCTGAGAAACTTGGAGAGGGCTTTTGAGCAGAGGCTCTTGACGTTGCAGCCATGCCTATGTCTGGCCCTGTACCCCATCGATCTAGGCCCGGCCTCACAGACTGACCCCAGAGCTGCCTCATCCCCATGCCTGGGCCTCGTGTGGGGCTCCTGGCTGAGCCCACTGCCCCCCAGGTCTACCCCACTGGACTCATGGGGGCTGGCATGGGTCGGGGAGGGCCTGCCTGGGCCCCTCACCTCCCAGTGCCACCTGTGGCTCCTCAGTGTACTGCTGGGGTAACACCATATAGCATCAGGGTACGGGCTCCACACTGTGCCAAAGCAAGGTCCCTGGGGGATGGAGTGGTGAAGGGTTTCATCCTGGTGGGAGCACCAAGCAATGCAACAAGTGCAGCGGAGCGAGGAAAAATGCCAGGGCCACTGCCAGGCACAAAGGGGAGCAGGAGGATTTATGGACAGACCTCGGTAGAGAAAGGCTGTCAAAATCAGGAACCCAGCTACAGTGCACAGGCAGAATGGCATCTTCGTCCTCTCAAAATAGTACATAAGCATCTTATTCAGCACCCTGTCAAGAAAAGCTTCCCAGCACTTTTTTTTTTTTATAGCTTAGCATTTGAGTCTTCTTTAACTGAAAGGAGGTTTTGTACCTCACAGCTTTTAGCTTTCAAGAAACAGTCCACACAAACCCCTCATAGACAGGTAAAATAAAAGAGAAGGCAGAATTTGGCTGCGGAAAGCTGCTGGAAAGGACAAACAGACAAAAGGGACAGATGCTAGCAGTAGATCAGCTAGCAAACAGATACAGCTCTTTGTCACCAACAGCTTTCAAACAGTAGTTTCCTAGTACTGCATGTTTGTAGAAAGCCATGCGCACTCACTGTATTAACAGGGCTGGAAACTGTGTGTAAAATTTAAGTCTAAACACTATTTTAACCCTCACAGCTCAAGCAAATACTGGCACATGACTAGAAAAGGAGCAGCTCTTTGGAAGGATGTGCACATACGAGAAGACTGCAGGAATACGGAAGACAACAACGTCTGGTCGGGAAGTGAGCAAAGCCTGTTAATCACCAGTATGACTGCTGCCTACAAGCTTATGCAAGGGCTTCACAGCAGATCCTTGCAAAACAGAGAAGGCACTGAAGATGCTGTCCTCTTCTACAGGGAGGTCAGTCATATGTGACCAGCCATCCAGCAGCATTAACAAGCGAAGAGACAGAGCGTATCAGAGCACACTAATGATTAAACACTTCAAGCCTAATGGGCCAATGTGTAGCGATCTTTCCTTACCCTAATCTGGACAGTACTTTCTTTCTCTGTTTTTAAAAACTGGAGACATGCTGGAGAGGAAAGATGGTCCAACAGCAGACCACTACACATGGGTTCAGGGGATTTCTATTTATTTTGCTGCTCTGGAACAGGTTTCTTACGGGCCAAGGAATAGGTTACTTAATAACTCAAGCACAAAATCTCACCTCCGCCTTGCAATCATAGTGAAGTAAATGTCTAAATTTCTTCAAGGATCTCGGGAGGTTGTTCTTCTGTCTCTAACACAACTTTCCCCCTGTGAACACGGAAGAAGTACTTCGTTCCCCAGACAGAGCCACTGCAAGGCTGAACGTATTCAAGATCAGGAGATATTAACCCATGTATCTTGCACAGATGGGAGGTTTTGTGCAATTATACAAAACATACAGTGTGAACATTTTCCTTTTTAACTGCAAAACCTAAATAGTAACATGATTGCACTTAATCCTTCACTTGCAGAGGAGTGGTTGGTTCACAATGCCATAATCTGAAGTTCCACCAGACCTCTTTTAAACTGTTGGGCAGAGTTCCCAGCCCCAGTTTAAGATAATTGTAAAAGCCAGTAGAGACAAGCAAAGGAGGGAGTTACAAGCAAAGAAGTGAGTTGGTAACATATCACCTGTTTCCCAGGGAAAGCACCACCCAAAATAAGATTTGTCAATCTGTTCTGGAATCTGAATGACCCAGCAATGTAAGTGGTTTTAAGTGTTTGCTTGGGCAGAAGTGCCTGTGGAAAAAAAAAAAAAAAAAAAAAAAAAAAAAA
>VZTL01075104.1:18099-57794 GCA_013400535.1 Scopus umbretta
TCTTTTTTTTCCCCTACCCCACGGCCGGTCAGGAGCTTGTAATCCGAGCCACGCATTACCTGTTGTCACGCTGCGATAGAGCAGGCGGAACGCAAGTCGCGATACGCGGATCGGCGGGTGGGTAGCGCCCCGGCCCCGCAGCGGGGGTTAAACCGAGCCCTCCTTTGGGACTCGGCGGCCTCAAGGGCTGGTAAACTGCGGACAGAAGGGGGAGCAGGGGAGGATGGAAGCTTCCCGCATCGTTTGACGCCAAGGGAAGATGATGGCAAAGCTAACACGAGTCGACAGAGAAGTAAAACTGAAAATTTTTAGTTTATATAAAAAAAAAAAAATAAAATAATAAAAAAAGGCAGCCCGCAGATGAGCTGCTTACATGCTGCAAAGCAAGTTTCGCATCTACCCTCAGGCAGAAGGAATTTTTGCCAACATTATTCCCGGCAACTGATTGCTTAACGAGCTCTTAATGAGCGTGAATTAAAGAAGGGAAATTTGGGCTTTTATGTAGAAAAGTACCTTCGAGTACAGGGCTGTTGTGGGGTAAATTGCATGGGAAGATCACCAGAGATTTTGGGAAGCTGGTCAGATCGTAATCAGGAATGGTTTAGCTGGAAGTAATCCTACCTGGCGCGAGCTCTTGGACACGATGCCTTTTGCGATGCCTTCCAGCCCCGTTTTTTACAATTCCCATGATACGGCATGTTACTTATGTGTTACAAAACAGCGTACCCTTGAGGAACATTTCCACGGAAGAAATTTTGACCTTTGCTTGAAACCAAAAACATGTTTTCCCTGCAATTAAGTAACCCTGAAACCACTCCCCCCACCCCAAAATAATGTTAAACCATTTCTTTTATAAGAAGGGGCTTTAACCAAATTTGAAGTTAAAAGGGATTTCAAGATATTTTTGTCTGCCCTGCTGAGTGGAATTTCGATCAATGAGACAAGAGTTGCCACCAAAGGTGTCGACGCTCACCCTCCTTGGCGGGAGGGATCGGGCCAGATGACCTCCTGAGATCCCTTCCCACCTCAGTTTTTTTGCATTTCTGAGCTGCATGACCACTGCCCTCCACAGCCCGTGGTGTGGAGCCCGGGGATGCTATTCCTTGCCCGGTCCCTGGGAGAAAGCAGGCATCACTTGCAGGGGAAGACAAGATGGGGTTTGTGAACTTGGGGCACATTCAGGGGCGAACAGCTACATCATGAGAGCTGGTAGGGCGAGCGCGGTGCCTGCAGCGCTGCCATGCACAGGCACCCTGTGAAATGGTAACAGCAGCAGGGAAGGAGGACCTGAAGCCCGGAGATGTCTCCAGAGGATTGCCAGAGCCAGGATTTAGCTCCCATGCGGCTACTACAGCAGAGATGATAAAGTCTTAGTCTCAAGCTACGGAGATGTGTCTAAACAGCAGAATTTGGCTCACACACATGCCCCGGGACCATTTTATCATTAGTTCCTGGACTGTCAGCTCCAGCCCTGTGTGAACTGCCACCAGTTTGGATTTGCCCTTAAAGCGCCGATGCGCAAGTGGCACTGCTGCCCATGTGCTAGACCTGGCAATGACCTGGTGACTACCCCAGGGATGCTAGCCAGCCCTGCTTGCAAATCAGAGCCGAGGTACACTGGGTCTCTCAAATGACCTACCCCCAGCCACTGTAAAGAGCATAGCACCACACAAATCACCCCCCCCAAGGAACCTGGCAGAACAAGGGCAGCATCACCTGCAAGCTAACTTCAAAGCTGCAAATCACCTGAGTAAGCAGTTTTTAAGGGCTTGCAGCCTGGTTTTGATTTGATGAGGTTTCTTACCTTGTCTGTCAGCCAGTGAGGCGGCTTTGGTTTGCACTGGGAGAAGAGAACCACTGGGGAGGGTTGCTATGGCACTACAGGTGGCTTCATCCTCATCTCTGTTTCAAAATCCGCCAGTGAGCTGCCAGCCAGGGTGAGTCCTGCTGCCGGAAAGGTCTGTGCGTCAGCCACCGAGGCGCTGGTGCTGGAAAGAGCTTAGACAAAAATTATTCCTATGAAAGAGGCGTAATCACAGCACCGGTCTCTCAGCCTGGGAAATAAGTAAATGGCTTACTGAAGGTGGGGAGGGAGAAGGGTGCAGCGTGGCTGACGCTCAGTGGTTAGACTGTAATGTCCCACATCAGGAGTGAGGTGGGAGGAGAAGGTGGAGGAGGGAGGACATGCGTCCGTTCACAGGGGCAGAGGAAGCATGTGCCAGAGGCTTTGGGTCGCCTGCATGCATTGCAGAGGGAAGGCAGGTGGCCAGTGGGGTCATTAAGCCCTTGCAGTATCAATCTCACAGATATACATGCTTAACTGCTGTTATACCAACCTTTTCCTTGATGGACAAACCATAGCCTAGATGTTCGTGGAGCTGAAAGGCCCGAAGTGGTAAACAGGCTCAACCGAGGGCACGGTCTTGCCCTTGGGGCTGCTTTTCCCTGCTTAAGGGCTGCCTCCTGCAGGCACCGGGGACGCCTGGTGCAGCGCTGCTCTCACCTTTCTGTCCAGCAGCTCCTCGTGGGGTCACGTCGGCGGGGGTGGCTCATTCTGGAGGGGCCGCTGCCAGGCTGAAAGACGCCCGCATCTGCTCTCCTTCCTCCTGATTTTCAACCTCAGCTGTTGGCTTCACTCCTGCCGTCTCTTCTGGCTTGCTTTGGTTTTAAGCAAACCAGAAGTGTTCCCCTCTCTTCGGAACAGCAGCACAAAGCCTCTCATGATGCGGCCAGCAGCATTTGTCTGGTCTTCTCCTGATAGGAGCCAGATTGCAGAGTGAGACCCTTAAACCACCTGTCTTACTTGTGCTACGGTGCCAAAGGGATGGTATTCCCGATCAGCCATAACGCAATCAAAACCGGAGTGCATTCCCGTTGCCAGGTTTTCTTGATCAAATTTCTGTGAGAGGAGAGAAGAAGAAAAAAAGTAAGTGGCTTTGCTAGCAGACATTCGCCCCTTGAAGTGAAGTCACTGAGCCTCTACCAACAGACTTTTTTTTTTTTTTTTTTTTTAAATGAAGTTGGCAGATACAGACAAATCCTTTTAGAAGCATTAGCTCAGTGTTGTTAGGATGGTATCATATTTATTGATCAATATTCACCAACGAGGGATGCACTCTGATAAATGTTGCCAGTTGAGTCAAGCGTGGTGATAAGCACCGTGTCCAGCGAGCGGATTAGAAATGAAGATGTGATAAGAGGGAAATTGGATCAGCGTGGTACCTTCAGACAGAAGGCAGGATGGCTGCTACATAATTTAAACCCAAAGGGAGGTGTGCTACCGCAGGCGTAAGAGCCTTCAGCTGGACAAAGGGCCAGGAGCCATCTGCTTTGCACAAAAATGGGCCAAGCACATCTCCGCTTCAGCTTTCTACCTGGCCAAGCTCACTCGGGACAGGAATCAGTAAGGGCGAACCCCGTGTCTCTATAGCTGGCTGCAGGAAGATCTGGAAACATTTGGGTATGTGGAAATCAAGGACATTTTTCCCTCTCTGTAGGAGCCTGAGATTGCAAAAGCTTTCCCTGGCCCAAGTCCAAAGTAAAAGAGTACTGAATTAATAATCACTACCAAATTGGGTGGGATCGTATTTAAAAGTTTTGTGCTGATTGTATCAAATAATTTTAATTTCTGTCACATTTAAATAACTCAAAATTCAAATAATGTTTCAGAAGGAATAATTGTTTTGAGTTAGAGGGAAAAGGTTTGCTCAGAATGTGTCAAATTTGGACAATTTTTTGCCAACCTTTATTTCCCTGCATCACATTTTCTTTTAATTTTGATATTCACTGAAATTCTGCCCTTCCTGCCAGAAGGCCAGTGTGAAAGAGATGTCAGAAAAAACATAGTTGAAAAATCCCAGACTGACCCCACCAATCATAGCAATGATTTTCTAGGACAAGTTTCATAGCTAGTAATAAAGGTCCGTATCTGTAAAGCTATGTAATGCTGACAGAGTCACTGGAGTCAGGAAGAGTTGCCAGTTCCCCTAAACCAGGTGGTTCTGTTTTGGGCACCGAGATTAAGTTACAAACACTCAGTGTTTGGCTCCCCCCCTCTCCCTGCATTTCCGTATATTTGTTAATGTTTATCGCTTATCAGACTGATATTACCATCCAAGGGCATAATGCGGAGTTTTCCTAACATAAGGAAAGCAGTTGCAGCATTTCCCAGCAGCATGCAGTAACATACTCTTGTTTTTCACGGCTTAATCTACCGTGGGGTGAAGAGATCATTAACGTGGTGGGGCCGGCCCTAAAAACAACTGACCGTTGCGTTCCTCCGTGAATAAAGGTCGTTAAAAAGCCTTCCGTTACTCCTTGGTCCAGCGTGGTCTTTAAGGATATTTGTTGAGTTAAATATTACACTTTAAATGTGAATTACTTTTTACTCTGAGGCTATTTGGAAGTAAAATACATTTAGGACTATAAACATAGGCAGATGCAGAAGGTCCATTTTCAAAAAGTCTGCCTAGCTTGTTATTGATCTGGGGCTGCTCTCTCAAAGTCCTAATGCACCTTCCAGAAAGAGGATGCTCTAGCCTGCGTGCTGGGGCTTTGGGGAGTTGGACATTCTCATTTAAAAGTTTCCTGTTGACTGGACATAGATGCACCATTTTGGTAGGAAACGCGTACCAGTTTGAAAGCAGAGTGTGACTGAGACTTCTGAGCCGCAGAAGCTAACTTGTGAAACAGGAAAACTCAAGTAGAGGAATAAATAGTCATGGATACCTTCACACCCATCAGCCAGCCCACAGAAATATTGTGTAATAGAGGGGTTTTTCCACTTCTTTGTGTGTTGCAAAAGGTTTGACGTTTGTCTGGGCTAATTCCAGAAAAGCTGTCTGGTCTTCCTGTTGATGGTATCCCTCCTTGGTCCCACCTCAGTCCCTGCTGGTCCGGCTCGGCAGAGCTCCAGGCTCCTGAGCATGAGCCTGAGTCTAAAGGATTAGCAGGTATTTAAGTATTGACCTAGGCATGTGCTAGAGGTACTGTATAAGCCAAAAAGGCCACAATACCTACGCAAACCAGAAATTACTCACCTCCAGTGAAATCTATCTGGCTCCGGTATGGGGTGTGACTGCAGGATTAACAGACTTGCTGAAATGCCAGGGAAAAATACGGTCATGGAAGATTTTTACTCCCCCTGAGACAACCAATGCCAACACACAGCACTTATCAAGTCGGGAGTATTTAACTAGTGAAATAGAGTCCTTTTGTTCACGCACAGAACTGCTGATGTTTACTGAGGTTTTCCTGGTCTCCAGCAGGCTGTGGGTAGCTGATGTTGATTAGGTAACATTTTCTGCAACTCATCCTCTCCTTAAAGTTTAATGGTCTTTCAACAACCCCAATGTCCTTCCCAGGCATTGTGTTGGGCTTAATTTTGTTTGGTTTTAATTTGAAAAGTAGAATTGGTAGCACAAGCATAATATTTGCCGTTTCCTCTAATCATTCGTCCTAGCCACCTCTGGATTGATAAGGGAGGAGGAGCGGGCATGAAAACCAGACCAGTTTTCCACAGTAGTCATGGAGTCGGTAAACATGGCAGGACTGCGCTGCTCCGAGTCCTGACCGGTGGGTAACTCGTGTATTCACTAGTAACAGCAGGCAAGTCTGCTTTAAGCCCTTGGTACGACAACAGAGAGAGAAGGAAAAATATCATTGCTTACAATGGCAGGGGAGGATTAGGAATTAATCACACTGCTGTGACTGCAGGGCTCCTGGCACCGTAGGCTCCCAGCCTTGGGAAAATGTTTTCCCAGATTAAGAGCCCAGAGCGGGTGCAGCCTTGGGGATGGCCTAGGAGACTCTTGCACGTCAGACATCCCCTGCACCGTGAATCTGTGGTTGGTGTGAAGAGGACATGCCCATGCTTTCCCCAAAGCTGCTGCCGCTCAGGGCTCGCCCACTGCAGGCAGCTCGCTTGGAGAGCTGCAGCAGTCAAGGGAGCCTCGGTAAGCGTTGCACATTTTTGCTTTCCCTGGCTTCAGAGCAAAAATAACAGCCAATCTGCAGTTGGTTAACAAAAATAAAATGAACCTAAAATAAAACAAAGCTAAAAACAGCAGAGCTGTATGCAGTGGCATTAGCAGTTTGGGGACGGTCAGCTGGAGAGGACATGCCTGCGTGTGTCACAAGCAGGTGAAATTCAAAGGACCTTTCCCACGCTGTGATTTCCATCTCCAAGGCTGGGGCGGGGGGGGGGAGGCTGTAGAAACTCAAACCCTCCCCAGGTTTTTGTCAACAGCGTCTATGCCCACCAGTAGCCACAACTCTAATTTCAGCTCTGTTGCAACACCTGGCCCTGGGAGCATCAGCAGTAGGGACTCCCCGGCAATAAACCAGCACTGACAGCTGAGAGCTCCCACCCAGAGCCATCATTTGCTGAGGGCACAGCCCCCGTGTGCCAGCCTCTTCCCAGCCCTTTTACTCTGTGAGTAAAGGCACAGGTCCTAAAAAAGGCCACTTTGCCTCTTTCCAAAGCTGATGAGCTGGCAATACGCCTGGTGTGGGTAGCGGGCACCTGCAGCCTGGCCAAGTCAGTCTCTCCTGGTGCATCCTCCCTGCACCCTAAGGGTTTTCAGGGCTCCTCTTCTCAAACCAGAAACACCACAGGCACCGGGCAAAACCCCTCCTGTGTTTGACACCCCTTTCGCTCTGTTCAACTCCAGGGCCAACACCGTGGCCAGGCAGCGCTTGCTGCCCGCAGTCAGTGCTCCTGCCTGGGGTGGCAGTTACCCCAAAACATCCCTGGCCCTGCAGCTGGGGATGGCCCTGCCGGCCTCCCTGGGAAGGGGCACCATCCAAAAACCCTGGTGCTGCTGCCGCATCGGTAGTGATGAGAGCACTGGGATAAGCAACGGCCCAAAGACCAGCAGGGAAGCAAGGGTCTGTCGATGGCTGGTGTGCATGGTCCGGGTGCTGCCCCCCAGCAGTGCCTGCCCTCATGTAGGCATCACCTTCCCCCAGCCCCTGCGTTTGTCATACAGGGAGGTGCAGAACCCTGGGAAGCAGCTCCCCAAAGAGCCATGTATTAAAGCAAACAGGAGCTGACCTGGGGACCCTCTTAATATGCCAGGCTGTGACCCATGATGGCTCAAAAGGGATTCCCAATGTACATATCAGCTCTCCCTGAGGTGGCTGCCAGCATGTCAGGTACAGGAGCCAGTGCCATTAGCCATCACGGTCACTGAGGCCAGAGCTGAGTTTTTGTGCGCTTATCCGCTACAGTAATAGGTAAAAAATAACAATTGAGAACCCTCCTGGGGCTTTGAGGATACCCAAATCATTTCAGGTGCTCAGTCACCTGGACGGACTTACTAAGGGGGTACTTGTTTCAAGCTGTCATCTCACCTTCTGGTTTGTGTTTTTTTTTTTTCCCCAATAACTCAACCAATCAATAGATTATTACAGTAAACAAAACAAACAAACAAAAAAAAAACAAACCAAAAAACCCAGACATGTTTGGATTTGCACAAAATACTTGGATATTCTGCCAGGCCTGCGTGCTGCATTTAGTGCCCTGACTTCCTGCAGTCAGCACAAAGCTGCTGCACACCTGTATGATGCACCTGGCTCTTTTAGCAAAAATGGCTGCTCGCTCCCCTCCGCTCCAGATCCTGGGTCTCTTCGCTGCTCCGACAAGCTGTCCCTCCTCTGTGGAGGTAACATCCACCCACAGAAGCCTACCCAGCAGCTGCAGATGTACCCCACCGACCCCTGCAGCACCCCTGCCTGCCCAGCGGGTACCCCGTGCGGGGACAGGACATCTCCTTGCACACACCTTGGTCCATCACCCCACGAAACATGCCATTCCTGTGCGGGATGCTCCTGCTCAGCCCTTCCCGTGGCGCCCCGCTCTGCAGCTCTGGCTCTCGCCCTCCCTGTCCCAGCAGCTGGACAGGATCCTGCCTGTCCAGCCACAGGAGGCAGAGCGCTTCGTCTGAACTACTTACTGGCAGCTAATGACGACACGGTCCGCTGGCGCTGCCTGGTCAGGATGCTCCTTCCAAAGGCCTTGAAAAAATACAGGGCGTTTTGAACTGCAATGGTAATTTTTAAATGCCTGCCTTGAATAGCTCTTAGTCTTGAAGCAGGTTTAAGAAATTAAAAAAAAACCACCAACCAAAAAAACCATAATAAGGAACAGCAGCAAAGTTTCCAGTTTCTTATCCCTCAAATTCTTACCCACCCCCCCACCCCCCTCCACCTTTAAGGAAAAGCATTTTTCTGAAGCAAAATGAAGAAAAGTATTGGGGGGAAAAAGGCAGGAGAAAGGCCACTGACTCCAGTCTGCCTGACAGTTTTTTTGCAGCATGTGGATTTCGAGGGGTGTTGGGTCTCAGACGGGGGATTGCACCACGTGTCAAAGTGAGGGGAACGGGCTCTTTGTGCTCTGTCCTGAGAGCGGGGCTGGAAGTGAAATTATTTTAAAGTCACTTGTGAAATGGCGTGCGGCTTTGCAGATTGCATTCTCTTCCCTATTCTAACGATGCCGGGGGATCGCCTCGCCCATGAACATGAGACCATCTGGAAAATGTCATCCGGCGCATTATTCCCTTTGCCAGAGGGATATTTATAGATAAAGTAAATCATGTTGCCGTGATCGAAACAAATAAGGAGAGGCCCCAAGAGAACGGAGTGCCTCCGCCCCCGTCTCTGCGCATGGCTTTGCCTGATGAGGGGATGCCAGTGCCTGGTGGTCCCCCCCCCCGCCCATGGAGGTATCATCACCCCCCAGAAGTTGGGTGTCCCCTCCGCAGCACGGAGGACCAGCGCAGGAGCAGCCAGACACGTGTGCCCAGCCGCAGAGCCGGCGTGGCGTGCGCAAGACCGTGCGTGCTGAGGCATCCCTGTTTTGTGAGCAAGTCATGGCACAAAGCCTTCCCTGGTCCAAAAGGCAAGTGAGACGTCAGCTCCCCTGCCTTTCATCCCCACCAGCATCCAAAACGGCTGAAATACTTCCCCTGCTCAGGCACAGCCCCACCATCACGTGTGGTCAGCACAGCCTCATGTTATTATGGTGGCTGCCAGCAGTTCACACCACCACCACCGCGCTTCCTCTCTTTCAGCGATGTGCATGCCCATAAAAGAAACCCAGAGGCTTCGCTTGGTCTTCACCCATCTTCCAAAATCCTGCTTTGATACAGCAAACTGAGGAACTGAACATTTTCATCTCGAAAGCCAGTCAGTTTTGAAGAGCGCTCGAAGCAGCCCCTCCAGCAGATGTGCCCTCCTGCGGCCAGGCTTCCCCTCAGCCCCTTGCCCAAATTCACTATCTGTCACTTATCTTTGCATCAGCTGGGATGGCCAACGGTGCAGCTACAAAACCACGTACGGCTCAAAGGTTTGTATGTTTTGGACACAAAATAAGGTAATTGCAAAGGAGTTTTCCACAAAAAGTGACACCCTTCCCCTCAGCTGAGCAATTCGGAGTATTAAACATTTGAACATAACCCACTTAACGACTTACCGCCTTTGCCTTCTGAAAAGTACAATCTGTTGTAGTTCAGGCCAGCTCTCATTACAGGCTTCCTAAATTTATTCATGGAAAATTAAATATTTGCTTTAGATAGGCAGATATTCGCACATCTACATCTCCAAAATGGTTTCAGGCTCTCCGTTTGTAAAACTAATCGACACCATTTGCTTTGCAGCGCTACCTAGAGCGGCTCCACGATGCGATGTTACGGTTGCAGAAATGAAATGAAGAGCATATGACTGACCTACCACAGCTCAGGTCTGTCTTCCAAGACGCCTCTGGCTGAGGATCACCAAGGGTCTGTTTTACTCTGTAAGGAGATAAACCTTCCTGCTGAAGGTTTATCTCCTTACAGAGTAAAACAGACCCTTGGTGATCCTCAGCCAGAGGCGTCTTCCTGCTGAAGGTTTATCTCACCATTTCCAGGAGCGTAGGAAATAAGTGTTGCAAGATGGCCTGTTTTGGCTCGCTGGCCCTGTGCTGGAGGGAGGGCAGCATTGGTTTTTTTTGGGGGGGGGGGTCACCGAGGGAAAGCCAGGCAGCAGCGCTGTGCAGGCACAGCCCACACAGGAGGGCGGTGCTGTCAATGCCAGGATGACCTTAAGCAGGCACCCACTGTGGAAAAACCAGCAGAAAAGTAAGTCACTCTTAAAAAGTGACGTGGTGACTTATCTCCCTAGAGGTTGTACCTGAAACCCGCCCAAATCAACTCTAAAAAAAACCCCAAACACCTACTCTGTACCTNCTGAGAGCGGGGCTGGAAGTGAAATTATTTTAAAGTCACTTGTGAAATGGCGTGCGGCTTTGCAGATTGCATTCTCTTCCCTATTCTAACGATGCCGGGGGATCGCCTCGCCCATGAACATGAGACCATCTGGAAAATGTCATCCGGCGCATTATTCCCTTTGCCAGAGGGATATTTATAGATAAAGTAAATCATGTTGCCGTGATCGAAACAAATAAGGAGAGGCCCCAAGAGAACGGAGTGCCTCCGCCCCCGTCTCTGCGCATGGCTTTGCCTGATGAGGGGATGCCAGTGCCTGGTGGTCCCCCCCCCCGCCCATGGAGGTATCATCACCCCCCAGAAGTTGGGTGTCCCCTCCGCAGCACGGAGGACCAGCGCAGGAGCAGCCAGACACGTGTGCCCAGCCGCAGAGCCGGCGTGGCGTGCGCAAGACCGTGCGTGCTGAGGCATCCCTGTTTTGTGAGCAAGTCATGGCACAAAGCCTTCCCTGGTCCAAAAGGCAAGTGAGACGTCAGCTCCCCTGCCTTTCATCCCCACCCGCATCCAAAACGGCTGAAATACTTCCCCTGCTCAGGCACAGCCCCACCATCACGTGTGGTCAGCACAGCCTCATGTTATTATGGTGGCTGCCAGCAGTTCACACCACCACCACCGCGCTTCCTCTCTTTCAGCGATGTGCATGCCCATAAAAGAAACCCAGAGGCTTCGCTTGGTCTTCACCCATCTTCCAAAATCCTGCTTTGATACAGCAAACTGAGGAACTGAACATTTTCATCTCGAAAGCCAGTCAGTTTTGAAGAGCGCTCGAAGCAGCCCCTCCAGCAGATGTGCCCTCCTGCGGCCAGGCTTCCCCTCAGCCCCTTGCCCAAATTCACTATCTGTCACTTATCTTTGCATCAGCTGGGATGGCCAACGGTGCAGCTACAAAACCACGTACGGCTCAAAGGTTTGTATGTTTTGGACACAAAATAAGGTAATTGCAAAGGAGTTTTCCACAAAAAGTGACACCCTTCCCCTCAGCTGAGCAATTCGGAGTATTAAACATTTGAACATAACCCACTTAACGACTTACCGCCTTTGCCTTCTGAAAAGTACAATCTGTTGTAGTTCAGGCCAGCTCTCATTACAGGCTTCCTAAATTTATTCATGGAAAATTAAATATTTGCTTTAGATAGGCAGATATTCGCACATCTACATCTCCAAAATGGTTTCAGGCTCTCCGTTTGTAAAACTAATCGACACCATTTGCTTTGCAGCGCTACCTAGAGCGGCTCCACGATGCGATGTTACGGTTGCAGAAATGAAATGAAGAGCATATGACTGACCTACCACAGCTCAGGTCTGTCTTCCAAGACGCCTCTGGCTGAGGATCACCAAGGGTCTGTTTTACTCTGTAAGGAGATAAACCTTCCTGCTGAAGGTTTATCTCCTTACAGAGTAAAACAGACCCTTGGTGATCCTCAGCCAGAGGCGTCTTCCTGCTGAAGGTTTATCTCACCATTTCCAGGAGCGTAGGAAATAAGTGTTGCAAGATGGCCTGTTTTGGCTCGCTGGCCCTGTGCTGGAGGGAGGGCAGCATTGGTTTTTTTGGGGGGGGGGGTTCACCGAGGGAAAGCCAGGCAGCAGCGCTGTGCAGGCACAGCCCACACAGGAGGGCGGTGCTGTCAATGCCAGGATGACCTTAAGCAGGCACCCACTGTGGAAAAACCAGCAGAAAAGTAAGTCACTCTTAAAAAGTGACGTGGTGACTTATCTCCCTAGAGGTTGTACCTGAAACCCGCCCAAATCAACTCTAAAAAAAACCCCAAACACCTACTCTGTACCTGAGAGCCGTTTGTCCCTAGCATGGTGCCGGCTTCCTTTGCCATCCTGGCATCTGCGGCAAACGCCAGGCAGCTCCAGCGGCACATGGCACCACGGCCCCGCTCCCACCCACGGGACACCCAGGCGCCTTACGCGGCCAGCAACAAGCCACAAGCAACTAACTACTTGCATCCGTTTCAGAGTAGGGACACCCCTGTGTGAGGAGGCCAAAATGAGCCAGAGGCAGCGGTGAGGCCGAGCGCTGCCAGGAAGCAGCGGTTGCCACAGCCCTTGCTGGGAAGGCCGAGGAAGCGGGCAGAAAAGGGGGCGTTTTGGGGGAAAGGTGCACCGACGGAGTGCGCCCATGCAGGAACACCTGGAGCTCACTGCAGCAAGGCAGGACTTGCCAACCTGAAAGACCGAGACGGCGCAGGAAACCCCTGACGCGCTGCTGTCACCCGCCCCAGCGGGACGATGGTGGGAGTGAGGCCTCCCGGCAAACTGCCGGTGAGCGCAGCCCCAGGGCGGTTAAAGGTTCAATGTCGGTGGGAGCGGAAACCATGGCACTCGAGCTGCATGGCCGCCCCCCCCAGCCCCTGCCTGGCTAGAGGCACGGCCATGTCTGCCCCCAGCGACCCATCTGTGGCCCCAGGCCGGGTCACCCTCAGCTCCCAGCTCGGAGAGGTAGCAGGGAGGTTTTAGGTCAACCCCCTCCATGTCCTGGGGAAAATGAAGGGAGGAGAAAAAAAACGAGTAATTTGGCAAAGGAACCAAGGGGTACTCCGGCTAAACAGGGCTCACATTGAACAGGTAGCCAGATTGAGAAGAAACCTGTGCACGTCTCCACAGAAGTGTGGACGTCTTATTTCCAAGACGCGCAAACCAGGAATGCCTGGTTTTATGTGAAAATATCGACGTAACATTTTGAGTGGTTGATGAAGAAAAGATGGTCTTTGGGACACAGCACTTTGCAAATTACAGACAAACAGTGATGAGCCCCGTGCTGGGCAGGGGGACATTGCCCATCTACTCAGTGGACAGACATTTCCCTCAGCCTGGTTTGGGGGAAGCTGCTGCTTTATCAGACAAGTCCTGCTGAGTTTTGCTCCTCTCTGCAGCTGCACACCACGTGCACTTTCTGTGCCAAGTCCCAGCAGTTTCAGTTATCAAGAGAAGGAAGCAGAGAGCTGCAGCTGTTAAGAAAAGACTTTGTAGAAATATTTTAAAACCTCAAAAAAACCACCTGGAACTAAAAAAAAGCAAGCTATTTTATACAAGGCACTTTAATGCTGTTGTACTCATCCCAGCAGACTTGCAATTAACCCAACAAACCCATGAACATTCCCAAGCAGACCCCTGAAAATCAGACACATACAAAACCCACCTCAGCAGAGCCTGCCTGTCACTGACCACCAATTTTTGGAACAGGGCAGGCCTCCAAGAGCTTCCTGCCCATCCCAGCAGCCCAAGCCACACCATTTGCTCCTCACAAACCACCCAGCCCCAAGGGGTGGGTGCCTCCATGGCCATGGGTGGGGGCACGCAGCCGCTCTGACCTCACATGGCTCCAGGGACCCTTCCCCTGGAACCCAAGCTTATGCACAGCTTTCTGATCCCATGCTGCTTTGGCCATGCCACCGCCTTTTGCCTGGATGCGCTCAAAACCACCCATCCCACCTTTGGTGGATGTGTCGCCCACCTCATGGCATACAGACACAGGTCTGTACACCACGGGTGGATTCTGCTGAAAATCACACAGGGTGCCACCAATGGACCTCCATGACAAGAAACACTTTTGCTGCTGGGACGAGCCACGGTGACCATGTCCCTGCAACGAGCGGTCGGGGCCGAAGGACCAGAGCTGCTCATCCTCTTACCTGGAGACCCTGGTGCCAGGAAGATGAGGAATAAGCTTAAAATCGCCCTCCATCTGACCACCTTGCTGATGGGGAAAAAGGGAAAAACTCAACCAGGCACCGGTTGTGTCAGCGGCCGATTACCCCCTCTCGCCTGTCTTTGTCACCTGGGACCCCTTGGGGTGGCCAGACTCTCCACATGCGGCTCTCCTGGTTGTGGCTGTCGCAGAAGGGGGAAGCAACAGGCCACCTGAACAGCAGGAAGAACTGTGGGGAACTGGGACATAACTTCACTGCTGCAGGTTTTGTAGCGGCTCGGGCAGAAGTAACCCTTAGTTACATTCATTTTAAGTTGTTTCCTTAACTATGAGCGTGAGGGTTTTTTTTTTAAAAATAATTTTTAGTGAAAATTTAGATTTTGCATAATGTGAATACTGTTGTGATAGGGATCTCACTCAAGATACTGTACTGGATGTTTTTGTTGTGTAGCTTCGCTATATTCCCCTAGTTTGAATTTCTTAAGCATTAGTTTTGTTGTCAAAAATGGGGCCTTGGAAAAAAAAAAAAAAACCCACACATTTTAGGAAGGGACATTATCTTTATTGTCAGCTAACATATACTTTTAAGTTAGCTCTTTATTACTCTCCACTCTCCAAATACCCTGCTGAATTTTCTGGCAATTAAAATATAACACAGACAAAAAGCCTTAGGGGCCAGCCACAGGCAATGCATGGAAAGGCTGCCGGTGCTGCTGCTGCTTGGAGCCAGAGCTGGAGCAGCCCTTCCAGGTCTGGCGAGCTCTTTACGTCCCCAGCGCTACCAGCTCACCTGGGCAGACCGCAGACACCATTTGGCCTGAGCTGAAAACAAACAGAAACTGCAAACATTGTCGACTGATGCAAATAAAGGCTGGCTTTAAGGTGCTGGGGCGTACAGGTATGCACACACAGACTGGCCGCGCCTCGGCACCGGTGCGGTTATCGTGGCTCCTGCCAAGGCCACCTCTGAGGCCGTGGAGCTGTTTCGGGCACCTGACCTTGTGCCTGCCCTGCGTCCAGGTGGAGAGACAGGATTTTATTTATCTGCTTCTGAGGGTATTGCTGCATTTGTGGCTCAGTGCCAGAGGAAGCATCCGTGGGCAGGGGCATCACTGGTTAGCCCAGCTGCTCCGGCCAGGGAAAATGAGACCCGCTCTCACCAGCGTGGCTCCATGTGGGGCTGCTGGCCCAGGCACCCCCTGCGACTCACGCCTTAGCACTGTGCCCTTCCTCCTCCTCCTCCTTCTGGCTCTGCTGCTTTGCCCACAGCAGCCCCCCTGCCAGACATGGGACAGAAGCTGACCTCCCTTTTGGGTGCTGAGTGCATGGCTGAGGCATCCCAAATATTTTTCTCCCCCACCCATCTCTGAGGCTCCTTTTTAATTAAGTAAAAGATTATTTTTTTTTGGAGCCAGGTGTGGGTTTCGATCCTGACCCAAGCAGGCAGGAATTGAATGTAGGAGCCCAGTCCAGACGTCTTTTAGCTATGGCTCCCTTTTTCTGCATGGGGATACTGGGCTTTCTCCACCCCGTGTACTGGCGTTACGGCCTCCCCTTCACCCTGTGCATCCCCAGCGAGGGGATCTCTCCTCTCCTGTACCAGTGGAGAAGGAAGACTGGAAGCAATCTGGAAAATGGGCTGTACCTTACCCTGTGCACACAGGCAGAGGCCGGGGCAGCAGGAAGGGAGGGGGGGAAGGGGGAAATCCCCCACCAAACCCGTAAGAAGCTTTTCCCAACACAAAGTACAGATTTGATGCCAACAAAACATTTTGTGGATTCCAGCCTGTTCATGCCAAAAACCAAATGGGGAAATAAAGAGTCAGAGAAAAGAGAATTTGTTCCTGGTATTTTTGATCAGTCTTTCTGGTTTTCATTTAAGTTCATTTAAGATGTCCTTCAACTGAAAGGTCTTGGACTTGAAAGAAAGCATTGCCCCTCAGGTTGAACAGGTATTTAGTTTGATCCAGAACATTTTATTTACTGTTGTTTTTCACCTGATATTTTTTAATTGCTTTGAGTGAGAACAAAACTCTTCTTCTCCATTTTTTTCAATACTAATTAAAAAAGGGAATTATTCACATAGCTCTGTATACACTGCTCTAAACAATGGACCCACCGGTCTCCACAAGAGCCTGCACTCACTCATATTTATTAGCATTTACATCACGGTTTTGATGCTTCCCCAAAATGATGCACCGTTTTGCTTGACATTCTGTAAGGTTTCAGAAAACTCCTCCTCCCTTCCCTCGGCATTTCTGGTATTAAGTCTGCCATAGGAAAGGCTGCAGCTGGAGTTCAACCACCTGTAAGTTCCCCTACAGCCTGGGGCCGCACTCTGTGCCGCTTACCTGCCGCTGGCAGGCGATGAGGGCTGCAGCTCTTCTCCCACACACTCACGGCATCTCATCGACTCACTGGCATCAGTGAGGTAGCTTTTCCTCTCTCATCGAGGAAGTTAGGCCAGTGTGTCCAGGGGATGAGTTAGAGCAGACACTGTTTTTTCACTCCGTGAGGTGTCTGGACTTCATACTAACCTTTTCCTTCGGGAGGAACAAAGAGTGCATTAAACTAGAACGGTGCAGGAGCCAAAGCTGAAGAAAACTAGGCTGCAACCCAGGCCTGCTCGCTCTGCCTGGCAAAGACGAGCAGCTCCGCACTCCTGCGTGCTTGCTGCCTTCATTGCCACTCAAATCCACCTGCCAGGCTGCAGAAACCCACTGCAGCCTGGGGAGATGCTCACAGATGCAGCCCCGCTGCGGGATCCTGCAAAAGGTGGAGCACCACAGCTTTCACTGAAAGAAAGGGGAAGAAGAAAGTATTATACTGTACTTCCACGGTTGCTTAGAAAAAAAGAGAAAAAAAGGCAGAGAGGGTGATCTCCGAGATGAGGCAAAAAGCTACTGTAAATACTTGCTACCGATTTGCCACGTCACCTCTCCTCTATTAGCCACATTTGATCAGAACAGCAGTTATAATGCAGTTATATACCAGCTTAAATAATGCCTTACTTAACATTTCTGCCCACTCCCTATTTTCTCAAGCCTCAGGTGTGTGCTCTTCTCCATCTCTCGCCCATCATTGTTGTTCAGTGTCTTATTTCAAGCAAACACATTTTATTTGCATTTGAAGCCTGCAGGCTGGGTTTGTAATAGCTTCCAGAAACCGCCAGTTAGTGGTGGACTTGGCAGCGCTACAGTAACAGTTGGACTTGATGATTTTAAAGGTCTTTTCCGACCTAAACGATTCTATGATTCTGTGATTCTATGATTGTTTTCCATCAAAGCTGTGGGAATGAGATCCAGGGGCCGAGCAGCTTCTTCCCCACCCCACTCAGCCAAGAAAGCTTTCACGCTTAATGCCGTGGGTCCATTCCTGCATATTGCAGCGGCCATAAACCAAAGCTGACAGCCTCAGGCAGAAGCGAGCGCCGGATATGTATATCATAAAAGCAATTACCAGCGAGGCAGAGGAAACACAGGGAGGAGGAAGGCAGGAGCAGCTGGGAGAGGCTGATTTGGGGAGATTAGGTGCAGCAGGCAGCAGTTTGGGTTGCTGCAGGAGCTGCAGGATGCCCCAGCTGCGCCCAAACCCATACTCAGCCTCACCATGGCTAAAAAGAGGTCAGCACCTCACATAATTGTATTATCAGTTCCTCATGGAAACATTTACTGTTCAAAGCAGCACAAGTTAACAGCCGTACAGGAAGAAACTTAGGAGTTTTGGCTGCGGGGCTTGGGGCAGCAGTGTCCCAGCTGCCTCTCCAGCTAGAAGAGACCCAGACAACACCAACCAAATCCAAATGCCCCGTGGCTCGCCAGCCGGCTGCTCCCGTGGGCCCAGCGCCTGGGTCTCTGCTGGCTGCGAAGGGAGCTCAGACACTGACCCGAGGCGTCGATCTCAAACCAAATCCCAACAGCGATGCCTGGTCCACGGTGCACGTCAGTGTGAACGACGCCTCCAGCCACGGTGACAGAGAGCCTCAGCTCTCCATCTATCCCAGCAGGTAGAGGAGCTGGGAGAATAAATGTGGATTAGTTGGTGCTGCCAGCAGGACTAGCGCTGTAACATCAAAATAATCAGCAAAGGGCATAGGTGTGGGGGGAGCTGATGTTCTGCCTCAGGTTTCACCTGCATCCACACCACCAGATGAGGCACCAGCCTCAGCCAGGATCTCACCCCATACCGGACGCACGGGTGACAGGAGCACATGTCCGTAACTCCAGGAATAGGGAGGGAGGCCTCCTGCTGCCACTGTGGAAACAGCGCTGGTATTTCTGAAAACTTGCAGACCACAATTTTCATGAAGAAATTCTGCACTTGTCTATTAGGTCTCAGAAGATGAAGTGAAATTGAGCACGGAACTGAAACTGGTATTAGTAAGTAGTATTAATGTCATTAAAGAATGGGAGAAATAAAACCACTATAAATAGACACAGTGCCTTACAGGGTTGGTTTCAGAATGTTAAAAATAGCTGCAAGGCAAATCACTTGAGGGGAAAGAAACAAAGCAGAAAAGGCCGAGCACTAGAAGTGCTGAGAACAGGAGGTCAGAGGCTACAAAAGCTAGCATTGCATAATGGAAAAAATGACTGCCTGGAGATGAGCGCAGATAGCTCTAGACAGAAAAAAGATGTGGAAGGAGAGGAGGAGGAGGCATTGTGAGCAAATATGACAAGGTAAAATTTCGGAGGGATACAGGACACAGTTAATACTGTCCTGTTAGGAAGGACAGAGGTTGTAAAGCAAAGCGGATGAACAGGGAAGTTTGTGGAAGCCATTTTTTACCCGTGATGCTGTTTCCAGACCTTCTGTTTCTGGAGATGAGGGTCCAGTTTGGTGGGTTGATGCCCGCCACTCACTTCTGCCCATCTGCGCACCTCCCAGGTTTCTGCTTAGTCACCTTTCTAGCAACTTGTGGCAAAAACCAGTTCAAACCCAGAGACTCTCAAGCCCCCGCCTTCTGTGTTTTCCAGGCCAGGACTGGTGCGCCATAGGTCCTTCCCTGCCTTGATGTCCTGTCCTGGGTTTTCAGTCACCGTCTGTCTTCTTGCTGTGACAAAGCCCAGGGCAGGGAGGTGGAAGGACACAAGCATGGGGTGACTGGGCAAGAGCTGCCAGAAAGGCTGCAAATGACTGTGAGAGCACAAAGTCTTTCGTCCATGCCTCCAAGGTCCTCCCATCACCTGGCACCAAGCTAAAAGTTCCTCTGGGGAGCTCCCATGACAGACACCCCTGGCATCACCCTGGCCAGGCGCAGGGAGGTGCATCCTTCTAGGAGCAATTTTCTTCCCTCCAGCCCTGGCAGCCTGGAATGACCTCAGCCACCTTCAGCAGCACAGACCCGCTCCTGCCATGGCCGTCGCTTCTTGGCACTTGTGTTTAAAAAACAAGCAGCTGTCAAAAACCCAACCAAAACAAGAGAGGCTTGACAAAACTCGCTCCCCTCCCAGGGAAGGAATGCGAGGCAACGCCACACGGTGACAGAGAAATCCCTCAGGAATGTAAAACGCTGCGCAAGAGGCTGAGACGTTCACCAAGCAATCGTGGGATGCTAGAGTCCGGACAAGCTATCATGTACGCCTTTTAATCAAGTATTGCCTCACTTTGGCCAGCTGAACTGCTTGGCATTCAGTTCATAGAAACACCAGTAGGATGAAAGACACACATAAGATGCACCTTGCACAGGGGGTGTGGGAATCAAACAACATTTGCTTTTATGTATTTTAAATCAATTTTCCCCAATTTCATTGATAATGTCTCACGAATCATAAAGCAAAAGAAATATCCTAGTTTTTTTGTATGCTGTTTATGTATTTTGTCTCCTTCATTTTTCAATTGGTTTGTTCATCAGAGCAGACTGGTTTTATTTTGTGGTTTTCATGAATTAGCATAGTTAATGTTTTCATGAATTAGCATAGTTAATGTTTTAAACAAATTTTTAACCTCAAATCCTACTTCAGTAAGATGAAGTAAGACTCCACCAATTTCCCAGACTCAGGGCAAAACGGCTCTGTAAGGTTTTAACACCTTCATACCACACAGTGAATGTCAGAAAATAACCACTGAATAACTTTGTAATAGAAAACTTCCTTTAATTTTTTCATGTGGTTGGATACATGTAGGTAGTCATGCCAGGATTTAAATAATTATTTTGGCAACAGACTTAGCACTTAGAATGGCCACAGCAGTTCATAGCTCTAAGCTACAACACAGGCAAGATTATCTAAGCTGAAAGTTTCCTGAAAACCTTTTAATAAACTTCTTAGCTGTAAGAACAAAACCACACATTATGCCCCCCCCCCCCAAACCCTGGAGACCATACAAAGCAGAACCACCTTGTGCATGGTTGCCCTTTACTTCCCCAAACGAGCACCCCTCTCACCCTGAGCAGCACGTAACACCCATCTCTGCTTTCAGCCAGGAACTGCCAAGATGGGTCTTGAAGGATTTAAGGACTTCATGCCATAAAAAGAAAAATAATTTCAACATTATTCTACCCAGAAGTACCCAAGCCCTCTTTTCGTCCCCTACATTTTCCCTTCAGATACGACTTATTTTTGCAGAAAAGAGGTATTTTCAGTATAAAATCATAGACACACTTTTTCCCCCCCAAGAGCAGGATGTTTGGGTTCACTTTATCATTGTTATGTGCCTTAATTCTGCCTCTTCAAATCTATAACCACAGGTTTCCTTCACCTTTGCAAGGACAGTTGAAAGCAGGGGTTTGGGAACACTACAATGGCCTGTGTAAGTTCTTCATCTGGCCTTCACAAACCAGAGAATGGTGGTGGTGCTTACCTACAGCACTGGTCTTCAGAGATGAACTGGACTTCTTGTCATGTCTCGGGAGAGACCCCTGTCAGTGCCGTGAAATCCTATTTTCTGTTGCATTTATAGAAGCGGGACAGCAATGTGCAGGTTTCCTTAGATCCAGTGGATAAATGGATGTTGCTGCTTGAGTACCCACAATTTAGTCATCCCTAATAAAGAGCAGACCCCACAGGCTGGGACATCAGCAAACTTCCCTCCGATGTGATGGCAGCATTTTGTCTCCATGTCCGCAACAGCTGCCAGGTAGGTCTGTGGAGCATCTTTGCAGCTCAGAGCAAAGCCGTCCTGAGTTTGTAAGGAAACTAAAACAGCTTGGGGGTTGTCGGTGATCTCATTTTCTCCTCACTGAATTTAGCAAAGCATCTGAGACAGCAAAAAGTTATGGAGACAAACATCGACTTATTTTTAAAACTAAGACAATTTTGTGCTAATCAGAATCAGACAAAAGCAAAGTGTTTATTTCTCAATTCAGCCAAGCTGGGGAAGAGAGGAAGAGCTCTTTCCCCTCAGAAAAAGCCAGCCTTGACGAGTATTACCCTGGGTCTGAAGCCAGGTTGCTGTGATTACCTTCATTCTCTTCGTGAAGATTCCCAAAGCCTTAGGAAAACTCACTGAGCATAGCCATGACTTCGTTTTACCTGGCTGGGAAAGCCCATTCCAGCAGTTGCCCCCTCAGTTCACCAACCTCCACTGCAGCTATATGGTTCTGAAAAACTGGTTCACCTAAATGATCTGCAGAGCACCTGAACCAAACCCATCCCTGAAGCTGTGCTGCCTCCCAGTTTAGTTTTCCCTACCCAGTTTGTTCTAACCTTGAACAGAATGGCAGGGAAAGAGTGTGACAGAGCGGAGCCCAAGAGCAGGAAAGGGGCACGTACCAAAAAACCTACTGCTAAATCTGTCGTTAGATTACTATGACGCAAAGAGCAGCATCTGCCTTGTCTTAGTAAGGTGCTCAGCTCCACGTTATTCCCTGTTGCAATCAGGTATTAAAAATGCACTCCTCTTCAGTGGATGTTCACTGTTAATTAAGATGCTAGCTGGAAAATTCACCTATAGCTTTGCACTTCCTTTACTTTCTGGTGTTCTTGATTCCGAGATGAAAAGGTTGGCATTTAGTATTATTGAATGTAACAGTCATCTTCAGATATTGAAAACAAGAAGCTGCAAATGTGGATTGGAAAATACATGCAGTCCAGCCCGTTACAAATACAATACAGCCCGTTCACTTCCAATTGGTCAAGTTTCTTGTGAACTGTGTGTCTCCAAAGCATCCTATTAATGCTTCTGGATCTCTCAACATTGCTCACATTTAATTGCATTAAACATGAATTATTTCTGTGTCAAGTAATTTTGACATAAACAGGAAAGAACTGTCAGACAAACAGGCGACATTATGAGCACATAATGTATTATGAGAAAGGAATGCAGAAATTCATGTCAATATAAAGACGACACTGAAAAAGCAAGCAGGTGCCTCTTCAATGGCTGGCTGCTACACTTCAGAAGTCCAGCTCTACAGCAGCTTTTAAAAGGGATCCCTATGCAGAGTCAAAATTGTTATCCCAAGCCTAAGCACTGTGGGCTTCACTGGCTGCCTTTTGATGGAGTCACTGCTCAGTCAGAGATTGCACAGAGTGTGGGGCATGAGTATGCTTGGATAACAAATGACATTTTTCTCTGAGGAAATAACCTGGTTTTGGCTGGGATAGAGTTCATTTTCTTCCTAGTAGCTGGCATAGTGCTGTGCTTTGGATTTAGCTTGAGAATAATGTTGATAACACCCTGATGTTTTAGTTGTTGCTAAATGGTGCTTACACTAGAGTCAAGGACTTTTCAGCTTCCCATGCTCTGCCAGGTGCACAAGAAGCTGGGAGGGAACGCAGGCAGGACAGCTGACCCAAACTGGCCACAGGGCTATTCCATACCATATGGCATCACGCTCAGTATAGAAACTGGGGGGAGTTGGCCAGGGGCAGTGATCGCTGCTTGGGGATGGGCTGGGCATCGGTCAGTGGGTGGTGAGCGGTTGCATCACTTGGTTTTCCTGAGTTTTGTTCCTCTCTCATCGTTTTCCTTTTCATTACAATTTGTTGTTGTTGTTATTATGATTTCAATTATTAAACTATTCTTATCTCAACCCATTAGTTTTCTTACTTTTGCTCTTCAGATTCTCTCCCCCATCCCACCAGGGCAGGGAGGGTGAGTGAGCGGCTGCGTGGTGCTTGGCTGCTGGCTGGGGTTAAACCATGGCAGGAAACCCGGGCAATCTCCGTTTCCTTCCCCTTTTATCATTTTCAGTAATAGGTCCTAGGTCTTTCCCTGCTACGGGACATGTTTTGTCACGCAGCTGGTCTTTATGGACCATGACAAAAGAGCTTCCCTTAGCAATGTTAGTGCATCAGCACCTTCCCCCTCTATACACCAAACCTCTGAAGCACTAAATAGAGGCAAGTAATGGCATGGCAATGCATTCATCAGTGTAATTTCATTCTGGAATATATATGCATATAATTTCTGATCAAGCTGTTCTGCTAGTCCTTCTCACATCCACAAAGCACTGCACCATGTTCATCTGCCTAAGGGCTTTGTCCTCCTTAATCATTACAGTAACAGAAACCAAGAGAAAACCCACATCAATTTATAAATACAAACGCTGTTCTGTATTGATTGGCTCATGAGCTGATGAACCATTTGACTTAAACTTCAGACTGCAGAATCCTCTGTTCTCATGCTATAGTATCCTGCAATGTTGGGACGGGAACATCTCCATGACCCCATCACCAAATCTGCCTCCTGTGTACCCAAATCTTCTGCACCTTGTCTCAAGGACACTTCTGCTGTACACCTGCTCAAACCAGCCTGCAACAACATAATTATTTTCTCCACCCTTTGCCAAGGAAAGCCACAGGTCTTCCATACCAGCCTCCCAGTTAAGAGAAATTGTAGCAGTCCTTGCTGTAAGCATATGGAGCATCAGTACAAATGGTAAAGAGTAGATATCCATACTGCTCAATGTAAAGCAGCTACATGGGGCTCAGTCCAAGTGCCTGCCCACTTGTAGATACTTTAGATGCCTTTGTGTCTGTGATTGATGATGCAGCACTTTAGAAGACCCACACCTTCTGGTGTCGCAGCCAGTGATCAGGCAAGGTACGCTAAGACTTCTCTAATGGCAACAGATATCCATAAGTAGGCAACTGACTTGAACTCTTGTTGGCTAGGATACAGAAATAGTTACCTTTAAGACCAAAACCTACTCCTAGAGACAGCTGAAGAGAACAGAAAGGTCAGACTAACCACACGAAATCCAAAGCTACAAATGAAGAAAGAAGTGTTGTAGAGCTTCAGCATGGAGCTGCAAGCCAAGCTGAAGGTGGAGAGAAGCTCCAAGTCCTCTACTGCTCCTTGCTTTTTTCTCTCTAAAAACAGGGAGGTGGTTGAAAAAGGTGCACCCTTAGAGGCTTGCAGACCAGAAGCCAAACTGTTCTTGCATTGTTTGCAAACAGGATGGACACAACCCTGTACTTAACCAGCAAGCACTACAAGGCTCTCTGGACTGCTTCAGCAGGGCTACACTTCTCTGTTTTCACATCGTCTTGGGAAGAAAGCAACAGTGCTTACCACATAAAGGGAAAGAAAAGTCTCACAGAAACGGAAGTTGAAAAAGAACTATGAGATCATACTGCTTTGTATGGGAGACCACATGGACAGACTCCCTTTGAATGTTTTAAAAAATAGACACTAAGAGCAAATTTAAGTTGAAAGCACTAAAATTAGAAGTTACACAGTCCGACAGTTACTTGATCCTGCAAGAAGACAAAGGCAGCATACTGCTTATCTTTGAAGTTATAAGCAGCAGGACAAAGGATGACTGCAATTTTTCTGCTTTGTACCACCTCAGCAACCTCCAGGTCTGCAGGGCAGCGGTTTGACCATTACTGATCAAAGAGAATCCAGTCTCATATGCACGGATATGCAAAAAAAGCTAATTTGTGTAGAAGCCTCTCAAAGCCAAATCAAGCACACACATTTTACGTGGTCTTCAGCTTCACCCTTGATTTACAATGACAGCTAGACTTGACTGAAGAGCAGGACAAGAGCAGTGTTAAAACACACGTAGCTAAAGCAACGTTTACAGGCTCCTATGCTATGGAGTCACTCAGCCCACTCTTGCACTACAAAATCCTTCCAAAGCCAAAAGCTTAAATCAGCATCAAAACGACTCTGGAATTGCTTCTCCCAACAGTGGAACAAACTGATGTGAAGCAGACCAGAATGACAGCATTCGAGCATTTCCCATTTTGCAAAAAGCAGGAGAAAGAGATGGTCATAAGATTCCCCCCTTTGCCCTTCGTGGTTTACTCAGGGAAGGAGAGTACAGGTGTCTGCATTGAATTAATGCTGATTTTAACAACTAAATTTAAACATTTTTCTAACCCTTTCAATTTAACCTACAAAAATAAACCCTCTGAAAAATAAACTATGAAATGATCCTCTTTCCCCTCCCCTGATATGCAATTTAAGAGAAGGAAAGTTTAACTTGAATAGTTCACAGTTGTTGCTGCCATCATTCAGTTCCAGCTTTGAAAAAGCAAAATGTATAACTGTAGTAAGAGGGGATTAAGGGAAGAACTGCAACAAAACACAACCGGCGACCAGAGCCAAGTTTCACTTGGAACCTTGTCAGAAAAACAGAGCCAATACCTGGTTTTATCACGCATTCTAAAACCTGTGATGCTTCCAGCAGCATCAGTCATTTGCCCGTCTTATCAGAGGCTCACAAACATGTTTCAAGGCAAAAGATGAGAGAAATGAAAAGGACACACAAGAAAGCAGGATTGCAAACCTCATTTTAGGTTTAGACTTTTTCTCCCTTTGATCCAGTCCAATCAAATCCTGCAGGATCAGAGGTGCCACAGCATCCTGAAGTCCCAGGAGACTAGAGGAGTTAAAGCTGGCTCTTCCAGTGTACACAGCAAGCCCTCCCCACCTCTATTTGATGAAGTGCAGTGGCAGCTCACGGGTTTATTAGAGACACAAACAGGTGTATTGGGGGTCAAGAGTTATTCATCCAGCCATTACATCAAGAGAACGTATTAGCAGTACACAGGTTGCCATAGAGAATCCGCAACAACAAATCCAATTTATGTGGAACTGCACAATATTCCTGAAAATACGGAATTGTTGTTCACCAGTAAGAGAACTTTGTGGTGTAATCTTCACATGGCAAAGAGGAAAAAGTTTATATATCTGTTAAAGAGTTGTACATGTTTTATGGCATTTAAGATAACCCCATAGTTGTTTCGTCTGAGAATTTCTTCTTATTTTGTACTGAAAATACTAGTTTTTCATATTTTTCAATCTGCGAGTGGTTCTCTGTATTACAATGATGCATAAAAAAATGCACACAATTATTTCAGTGTAGGGGATCTCACAAACATTTTTATATATAAGAAACCATGGGACAGGACAGAACTACATTTTGTTATACTTCACTGTCTTAATTTAAGCAACTGCATCCCTACACAAATGTCTAAATATGCAGCGTAATTACCAGAGAGGCAGGTCTTCTACAAGTCACTGGATGCTGTTGGTATATGGCAACTCTGAAAATCTTATTACTTGGAATAAATTTACTACTGTGTGTAGACTTAACTGAAAGGGTAGTTTGAAAACTGAGAATCCTTACCTGTAATTAGAGAAAACCAAAGCAAGCCCTGACCAGGACATTTTCTTGTTAGATTAGCAAAATCACCTCTGCAGGGTGGAAAGGAGAAAACAAAGCAAGGCTTTGACTGTAAAGCTCTACAGTTAAGCAGAACAAATGCTTATCTTGTACTACTCTCAAAAAAGAAAGATCATTTTTGGATCAATAAATCTAAATGCAACATCCACAAAAGAAAGTTACCAGAACCAAGAGTTAGATATAAGAGGCAGCTAGAACTTAAAAAACAAATACAGCTACACTGTTAACTGTATTTCAACACAGCATTCCAATACAGTAACTTATTTTCTACCCCAGCCTTAGTATTTTGGTTTCTAAATCACTATAGCAATTCAGTAAGAAAGCTAGTTTCACTAATTGAAATTAAAGGCTAATTTTACCAGACCATTGTATAGACAGAATACAGATGGCAGTATTTAGAAAGCTGGAGACTGGTGTCTGCACATAGAAATTTAATTAACAGTGATATAAACTCATTTTTCTTTATTAGATATCAGCAGTTTACAAATTTGAATTAAGAAATAAAGTTAAAGAACGGAATTAGCTTTAGCTCATTCTTGGTTGTGAGTTTTTCTTTAAGGTCATAATCATTTTTATACAGGACGTCAAAAGCAATAAGTTCTAGACTGTCTAAAACACAGCCCCACTATTTCCTCATTCAGTATTTCATAATTTATCAAAAAGCTAAGATTGTTCTAAACATTTTAAACAAGTATTTAATTAACTACTCCATTAGGTCCTTTATATATTTTAATTTTTTTTTTTCAATTTGTACACAATACAGATTTTTAAAAAGCACTTCAGGATTCTATATTGCAATTTTTTGTAACTTTCAAAAACTAGGAATAAATACGATTGTTCCCATGACAAGATGAAATCGACTATTCAATATACCTACCACATGTCTTGTCTTCTCCATACCTCACACCTAAGCATACCATTTTCTAGCAGGAATATTGTTTTAAACCCCATCATTTTAATGCACAATTAAATCAATTTAGGACTGCAAAAGCTTCTACTTTCCAATAAGCACAGGTTTAACTTAATTCTATATTTTGCTACCATCCACTAAATACCACCTCAGCATATGCTTAATTTACATTTTCTTTTCCACAGCTCGTAAGCCAGTCAGAAAAGTTATGTCTGGCGAGTAAGAATGCAGCTGCACTGAGGTTTCTATTAGGAAGCCTCATTTCCAATGTATGCGTTCACTCTTCTTTCTCTTTCCTGCCTCACAGCCAAAACCAGTAATAAAATAAAGCTTCTAATATTAAGGGCGCTAAGAAATACATGACTGGGGGCCAGGGGAGAAAGGAGGGGGTCATAGGCAGTGTAACAAGTTGCTACGAGATTTCTGCTCGGTAAAGATGGAACAGCAGTAAGAAGAGGCTGAGCCAGAAAGCTGCACAAGGAAATGAGTATGCTGGAACAAGTAAAAACATCAACAGTCTTAAGGCAACTGTCATTTGAATCAGCAGTGTGATTACTTGTATAACCGAAGACAAATCCTTCTTTAGTGTACTTAATTATGCCGATACAAAAGATGTTATGAACCGTATCGATCCTAGAAAAGGAAGGGAAAAAAAAAACACCAGACAGACGTGAGTATGTTTTCCATTGAAAAAAATTAGTTTATCTTACATTTATAAAAGAAATAGTAGTTTTTATTCTTAAAGACTTCAAAAAAATTGACCAGCCGCTTCCAGGAACTGGAGTTTACAGTTAAACTCCAGGACAATTAGCCTGATTTTCAAACACCCGAGAGCTCCCACTGACCTCATATAGAAAATGCAAGCTAACTGGAGCATGAAGCATGCTTTACACTATCGAGACCAGGATTTCTTAATTTTGTGCACAAACATGGATCAAAGGTACTACTGTCAAGCCAGTTAAAGAGCCAATACAAGAGTTGGGCTAGATTATCACTGTAGGTCCCTTCCAACAAAAGTATTCTATTCCAAGTTATGAACTATTATTCCTTTGAAAATAAAGTGACAGCAAGTAAGCCCCATGATGGAATTTTTGTTTCAATTGTAAGAAATAAACTACATGAGGGAAAAGGCAACAAAAGATATTCTAAGGAAGGTGAGCTATCAGCTACAGATTTATTTTGAAAAAAGATAAAGATCGACTCTCTACCATGAGAGGTCTACAAAGCTCAAAGCCAAATTCATTCTTTCCTCCCTAAAGATGACTCAGCAGCAGGATCCATACACTAAACCCCTACAAAAAGACTTCAACTAATAGTTAATATATTGTAATATTTTTACTAACCTGTATAGATGTCATGACCCCATTAGCAAGTACAGAAAGTTTTCCAGCCACTGATTTGACGCCTTGTTTAAACTGAGCTATATCAGGAGCCGAAGGCAAGACATTTGTAATACTGTAGCTTCCTAGAAGGAGAACATACACACAAGAAGAAAATAAGGTTTTATATTAAAAGCAGCCTTTTCCCCCCCTGAAGTACAATATACTGTTAAGAGCACTAAGTACCAATCTGATCAACACTGTAAAAAACACTAGGCATAGATCTCAAATTTCTTAAATTCTTCTACACTTTGTATTCCCAGCTGAGCAATTATTTGGATAATATATGATTTATTCTGCACTTGCAATCTGTTGCAATGTTAATTTGTCTTGTTCCTAAACAGCTGTTATTACTTTGCAATTTAAAGATGAATGCACTTCAGTGGTGGCTGAAGTGATGAACCCTATTTTTATGCATGCATAGGTACGCTTTGCATGCTGTACATTTACACACACATATTTTGCATTACTACATCGGAGGCTGGGAGAATTCTATAGAAATTATAGTAAAGGTAAGTAAGTAAGTTTTAAAACTCCAGAACAAAGCTGGCAGTCCAGCCTTCCTTAAAGCCAATATAGTTTGGCCAGTAAGCGTTAGCTCTACTGCTATTACGAAAGGTACAGGCCTAAAGATAACAGAAATCAAAGATGTTTCAAAACTAAATGCGTGATAAGTATTAACATGCTAACAGTTACAATCACCCACTCATTTGCAAAAAGAATTACTGGCATGCCTTATTATTAAATACCTGATACTGTAAAAGGCACAAATGGCAGTAAACCAGCATCACACAACTATGATCTCGGGAATGAATGAGGCTCATGAGAGGAAGCATCCCAAACCAGACCGCTTTCAAAACGGAGACTGCAATCTGTAGCCTGAATTTAGGCACGTAGCCAACTGACAGTCGTGACCAGTCGGGACACAACTGATACCCTGTGAGCCGTGACTGAACTTCGGACAAGCTCGTCCAGCTGCAGACTCCAGAACCAGCACAACTGTAACTCCTTTTGACAGCAGCTCTGTACGGGACATTGCTACACACCAGCAGCCCTTTCTTCTCCTTTTTTTTCTTTTCAAACAGGGGTGGAGGAGGAAGAGAGAGAGAACCTGCAGCTCCTCTTTCCACGGCAAATTAAAGGCACCTGCCTCAGTTAGCAGGCCGAGACAGACATTACTGTAGATAATCTGGTTTGCCTAAGCATCTGGTTCACAGCAGCAGATGCATAGTCACATTCAGAGACCCTCCCACCCCATTCTTTAAAGCCAGCTGGTAGCTGCTTCCACAGTGCATGGGCACGCCTGTTTATAGATTATTTTCAAAAATTCACTGTCACTGAGACAGCCCTATTTCTGAACTGCAATTTTGACTTCCTTACGATCTGTTCCACTTACCCAATGCTTCAGCATTTTTGTTTAAAGTCAGAGTCATGGAAATAAAACTTTCAGATATAAATAACCTAGGAAAAGCTCTAACCACTTCTCAGCCACATGAATTTTCTCATGCTTTTCTGGTTATGTATGGTTGTCTGAAAAACTTCTTGTAAACGAGACAGAAAAGCAGCTCCTTTTCTTGCCACTTCCTTCAAAAGCAGTTCTACGAGTCAGCCACCTGACATGCCGTCTTTCATAAGCACCAGGTCCGAAGTAACACAAAGCAAAAGCGCTTTCTTGCAGCCCCCACTTTTTGGTAAATAGCTCCTACAGCATTCTGTGCAAAAGCAAGCATCCCAAAACTGTTCTACCCGAAAATCCCAGCAGCGCTCATAAAAACAACTTCAGATTCAAAGGACATTTTATTCTGGCAAGGACCCTAGAATTACAGCAGCGTGTTTGTTGCCAGCCTCCAGTCTCCTGATTACCTTTATTTTATGGAACTAACGATGGCCTTGGCAGTAATTCAACACCAGACAAGCTACCAGTGCAGTGCAGTAAGATTTCTCCTAGAAGGGCCGTTGTCAAAAGATAGTCTTTGGGATGGGGGGGTGTAACAGAAAAACATGCAGGAAAGGAAGATTCTGTAGATTGTATATAGTATGAATTTGTAACATACAAATTAATAATTCCCGGTGTATTTTTTCCTCACTATTATTTTAGAGCAGTTAACACCCAGCAAAATTTAGCAGATGTTTAGTCTTTGTAATATAACTTTAAATTTACTGTTGGGTTACATGTCAGTCACAGAGAGTAACTAACCTCAACTTGCAGGCAGCTATTTCTCATTCCATTATTAGGAATCTCTGCATTCCCCCACAAGCCCCAAGAACCTTTCCAAGGGGTCAATGATGAATAATCATCTGTGCACAATTCACGTACACATAGTAAACATTATATAATTGCCTGTAAGTACCCTTATTCAGAATATGGTGAGAATTTTATCACATATATATGCATGTGTACATAGAAAGGCCATTCGTATACATATATATACACACATAGATAACTCACACACACAATTTGCCCCATCTTTAACTTGTATTTACCTTTCTCTAGTTCATTCTCTTATTCATTACTGCGTAAAAACCCCACAAATTAACAGGAAAAATTAATTCCATATAAAATAATTTATACACAAGACAATTAAGAAAAAGGATGAAGAAAGTACTATTCAGTAATAGTTAGATAACACAATAATATTTCTTATCACAATCCCATATATTATTGAAAACATCATTTACAAATGCAGAAAGAAACACCATTTCTTTGCTTATGTTGCCATCACCATTTTAATCACAAGTATGACACCGTGTTGCAAATATTCTTTCACATGGCTAAAGTAACTGGTAATTTCTGCTTTATATCTCCTCCCCTCCTTAATGTTTGGTGTGTTGTTGTTGTTTGTTTGTTGGTTTTTTTTGTTTTGTTTGTTTGTTTGTTTTTTAACATTTCCATTGATTAAAATCCAGCTTAAGTAACTGGCAACAGGAGTTACTTCTCTACTATCCAGTGTATTCAAAACTTGCTTTCAGGAGATCAAAACTGAACAGTCACATGGCTTTTTTTTTCTTCCAACTTTTCAAAAGTAAAATCAGATGCTGCATACTGTTTGCTTTTCCAGCCTATTTATATAATTACTCACAGATTTTGAGTTCTTCAGTAATTCTTTTTTTCCCATTTCTTTACAGTTACGGAATGAAACCCAACTGATCAGGCCAATACAATACTCCAGCATTTCTTACCTTTTCTATTTCACATTATTGTACTATCCAAAAAGGGTGTTGGAAAGAAAACATGAGAGATTTTCAGTAGCCTAAGGGGCTACTTTTCAGCCAATCTAATCTAATACTTCCTCCTTTCTGTCCTGCTTTCAGCTGGGATGTCTTTCATTTTCTTCCTAGTAGCTGCCATAGTGCTGTGCTTTGGATCTAGGATGAGCATAATGCTGATAACACCCTGATGTTTTAGCTGTTGCTAGGTAGTGCTGACACTAGTCAGGGACTTTTCAGCTTCCCATGCTCTGCCAGGTGCACAAGAAGCCGGGAGGGGGCACGGCCAGGACAGCTGACCCAACCTGGCCACAGGGCTATTCCATACCATACAGCATCACGCTCAGTACAGAAACTAGGGGGAGTTGGCCAGGGGGCAACGATCGCTGCTCGGGGACGGGCTGGGCATCGGTCAGCAGGTGAGCAATTGCATTGTATATCCCTTATTCTGTATATATTTTTTTTCCTCCCTTCCTTTTCTGTCCTATTAAACTGGCTTTATCTCAACCCACAAATTTTACTTTTTTTTCCCTGGTTCTCTCCCCCATCCCACTGGGGAGGAGGAGGGTGAGCGAACAGCTATGTGGTGTTTAGCTGCCTGTCAGGTTAAACCACAACACTTTCTAATTTGAGGAACTATACTCTCCAGTGCAAGGTGTTCCAACAAATCTTTTAAACAGACAAAACCAATTGCAAAATTTCCTTAATAATTTGGCAAGACCAGTGTTAGAAGCAGGTATCCTAATATGCCATGCAACAGATTACAGGGGAATTTCAAGCACACTAACCATTTTATTAATGATTCCTCTTAGATTCAATATTATATGACAGCTATTTTCACATATATAAATATAAGTTACGTTTGGTAACTTATAAAAAAAAAAATCTACCTGATAGTCAATTTAGGCGTTATCTCATTTGTTTTTATTATCAAATATGACCATTCTTCTTTCATAAAAACTATTTCCAATATAGTCAGTCTATTGTTTGCAATGAGTCACATAAAAAACCCAGTATAATATATTGAACTTACCAAAATACAGAACTTGAATTTTTCTTTTTGTTCTAAATAATGACTACACCTGTTACGCTTGTTTGACCTACTAGCAATACTAATGCATACTGCACTTTGCACGCTTCTTGCAGAATACAGTGACAGCTAGCTGATAGTGGAACTAGCAGCAGAGAACCAGAGCATTTCCCGCTGCATGCTACAGTTTCTCACTCTGTTTGATACATACCTGCTGGTTGTTTTTTCTGATCTTCAAACAAGTCAGCTGAACTTATAGAGGAGCTTCCAGAAAGTCTTTCTAGTCGAGCCCTTGCTTCATACTAGGAAAGAATTGAGAAGAAAAAGTATTGTAACTGTATGCTGTCATCTTTTGAGGTCATGCCACATAATTTGTGAGATTATAGATACAGTTTTAAAACATACAAATCCAGCTGAAGTTGACCATTCTGAAAGCTGTTCCCATTTCGTAGTTTTCACATGACTTACACAGTGTGAGTTTGTCATCACCTCGATTCACTTCTGAGTTGATCAAAGAGTGACATTTACCATTGCAACACCAAGAGGCCTACTCAGTGTTAGCTACACTAAAAAAGGGGATTGCTGAAAAGGCAGAGGAGAATGAACTACACAACCATTAAAAAAGAACCACTAAAAAATGTGAAATGCAGTGGTTGAGGGTAGGATAAGGAAAAAGCACTGCAGTTAACATCATGTTAACCCTTCTAATCACACGATGCTTTTAATTCAACTTTTTCTGAGTTCCTTGGGAATGGTAGTACATTGATTATATTTTTTTACATTACTGTTTACTTTATTAATCTTTCATTAAAAATAGATTTTTTAAAAAATGATGCCTCACCTCCAAAATGCAACATAGTATTAATCTGGTTTTTATTCCTAGGCTGATTCAATTATATGTCATTTGTTGAACCATTTATCTGCTTGCTTAGCCTTAACAGTAGTAATAATGTTCCCATATAACACATACAGAGGGGACAGCTGTTTTAACAATGGTTTGTTAGCATCAGTTTGGGTATTTAGAACAAAAGAAGCAAGTCTTCACCCAGCATCAGGCTGATTCTTTCAAAAAATAAAGACTGCTGAATCACAGTCTACCACTTCTGTCAGAAAGGAATGATGTTGGAGGTAAAGTCTTTCTTGCAGCTGCAACTCCTTAGGAAATACTAAACTATCAGAATTGTCAGAGACCTGTACATTTTTATCAAACAAATATTCCAGTGGACATAATTCTATAAGCTTACGATTTCTACCAATTTTCACAAGAACGCCATGTTTATCGTCAAAGAATAGTTTAACATTCAAAAATATTTATCACTGCTTTCTACTTACATCAGCATGATCTTGCCTTCCAAAATACATGTCTGATGAAATTGCTTTTACATTGCCAAATTTTTTTTGTGCCTCATCTGTGTTTAAAGATGGTTCGTATTCAGGCTTACGACGAGATGTAGGCCTAAAAGAAAAATAAACGCATTAGTGAGCGTAACTTTTATTTATATCACGGCAGAATGCAATAAATCAAACAAGAGCACTATCATCTTTGTTTTGTGAAGCCTAGAAGTATAATTCTGATTATTTTTTTTTTTTTAATAAAAATTAAATCAGTATGAACCCAGGATAAAGAAATTCAGATAACTAAGTTGATATAGCAGCAAATAAAATTCCAGGGACAGTTTTACAAGATGGTGAACACACAGTATTTCAAATGCATTAATCCTGTATCTTTATTTTCAGAGTTCATTTAAAAAGCAAGCCAAAATATTTCTACAAAAAATTACAAAAAAATTTTCTCAGAAAAAACAAAACACAATGTCAGTGAAATTCAGATTTAAATGTAATAGTACAAAAAGGTTCAACATCCTTTGAATTGTCACTGCCTTCCACCTCAAACATATTTAACACTTGCTGCCTTCTCTCTTTTTTTTTTTTTTTTTTTTAAATTAATGTACTCAAATAAGGAAGTAATAGCATTATGGACATGAATTCCTATTTTGTGTGATATGCATAACTGGTCCAGTCTTTAGGAAACAACAGAACATGCTTATGTTTAAAAAAAAAAAAAGTTGTACTTAAGTGCACAAGCTGCATTATTGTACAGGTAAATGAAAATACAGGTACTGAGAACGGAAGCAGAAAACTCCAACCAAGCACACAAAGCCCCACATTCTTGTATTTTCCACTTGATTAGAAAGATAAAAACACAGTTGTCAGGAAAGAAATACATTCATTTTTTATCCTCATAACAATTAGACCTGTTGTTTGCAAGCATTTTCAATAACTTTATCCTGAAAGTTGAGTACCCTACAGTCATTCATCCTAACTGGGTTCTGCTTGGTTCATTAGGCAATAAACAAAGCGAGTAAAGCAAGTATGCTCTCAGAACAGTGCAAAAGTTAATTTCTCTCACATCTTTTGTCTACTACTTTTTTTGCTGAAATGCTTTGGAAATTACCTCCACTAGAAAAACAGCACTGAGCAAAGCAGTGCTTAAAATGTAAATAACTAAACAAGAAATTCAGCTTACTAAAGAAATTCAGCCAGGAAGTTCCTTGACTGCTGATGAAAGTTATGGTCAAATTTTCCCCCAAGACTGAAAAAAAAAAAAATCCCACTACTGTGACCAGGACTCAAATCATATTAACAAGCTTGAGCTCGCTGTACTAAAACCAGTTAGTCTTTCTTTATACCTGTCTGAAAATCCTGTACTTTTTGAAGTTAACATTGTATCAACATCCCTACTGTTATTTTCTTTCTTCCAAAAAGAATCCGTGTTGTCATCCCATTTAGAGAAAGTGCTGCTCCTCAAATCTGAAGAATCATAGTACCTAAAGAAGAAAAAGAAGTATTGAAAAAGTCAGAACTTTATATTGTTAAATAAATATTGCTTTAGTAAGTGTTCACTAGTAAGTAAGTTTTCAGCATAATGGTAGTTGTCAGTGAATAATTTGGATTTCATAATATCGGTTAGAAGCTTTGTGCAGTTGAATCTGACGGATTTGAGGGTTTTTGCATGTGTATTTAACCAAATGAAAAGTTTGGACTTTTATGCTGGATATGGTCATGAATGTGCAGTGGACTGCTTGAAAGATCTGGTCCCATCAAAACGACCAGAGCAAAGTTCTCATTGTTGAAAGTGTTATTTCTTCTTCAGTGTCAGCCAAAGCACTGGGAAGAACATTGTCAAGATACCTGGCTGGTTTAAGAGCTTCAGGAGCTAAGAAAACTTCAGGATGGACCCTGTGAACAAGGCATTGTGATGACCCTACAAGGTCAGGTAGCCTGCTCATAAAGGCCTGGGGCTCTTGACACCCTATACTAAGAAACCAGCTATAAAAAAAGCCACCACAACTTTCAAAGCACTTTGAACACTCCAGAGGTCCAAGAGCTCCTAACCCATGGCATCCAATTGTGCTGTGGTTTCACAGGGGGCAAAGTTTTCTAACTAAGGGGCTGACAGCAGCTAATCTCACAGTTCCCTACGAGTCAAACTATAAGCTACGCAAGCAGAGAATCTGCTCCCATTTTCTGAGGCATCTACATAGTTCAGGGCAGTAAGGAAAGCCCTTGTCTCTGGTTCTGTATACATGTTTTTAATCCAAATATTAGCATTAAATACCTCTGATCTTTGTAACATCTTTTATTAAAACAACGCTAAATAACATATTTCTTAAAAGTGAGTTTTAATTTAATAAGAAAATCTCCTCTTGCATTATCAAAACTGCAGGGAAAACACAAACAGAAAGAAAAGGAAAAAAAAAATGAAGCACGTTTGTCAGCTCCAGTGGTACCTTATCTTGACCTTTTCCCCTTTGATTATCTACACATATCTAAACTTATATGGAAAATACTTGGGGAAAAAAGGCTATTAAAATGCCAAAGAGTAAGAATTTCCCTTTGTGGCTAAATAAACTTTCTTAAAGTTTGGGTATGACCAGGATAAGGGAGTAAGATGACCAAAATGACAGGAGGCTAGCATAATGGAATCATTCAACAGAACAAACACAGGATATTAAAGTCCACACCTGTATTTTGTGAAAAGCACATTTAAAAAAACATTCTCCATGTTTGCATTATGAATAGTCAGGACATTGTTTTCACAGTTTATGAGAAATGTGACACCTTCAGCTGCAAAGTCTCCCACCTCTGCACATGTAAAATAGCAGGGACAGATCTGGAATGAACTTCTACAAAAAGCAGGAGCCTCTGCCTTTCTCTCCTGACAAAGGGAAGTGCGTTTAGGGCTCTGAGCAAAGCAGACTCACTGCAACGCAATCTTATCTCAGTATCAACCCACAGAGTGGACATTACACCCAGTAGATTCCTGAAGGTAAATGAGGCTTTTTACCTTCTCCAACTTTTGGATACAGGTGGAAAATCCAAAGAGTCATAGATGAAAGTTGAAAGGAAAGGAAAATCACAGAATCTACTTTTTGGGGCACATCACTGTACCAGTTCAATCTTTCATTGTTCCTGTGAGCTTAGGTTGTTTTCAGTGCAGTATCACATGTAAAATAACTAAAAGGAAAGCAGAAAGTCCCAGACAAGAGCAGTACAGCACCAGAAAGTAGTCAGTATTCCAAATTTCTTCATTCAGCTGCCTCTCTCCCTTACATCAGCATAGAAATATGGCAAGTCACTACATGCTTTCCTACAACCAGGGTCAATTTTCTTTTGGCCCGACTTCACAGTTTCTGTCATATGTTCCTATGGTAGCAGAGTGTAGAAGGACAGTACACAACCTGCAAGGAAGCTACTACATAGCAACACTCTTATTCCTGCCCACCTAATGAAGACACCACAGCAATCTTTAAAAGTTCCATATGGGGGTGTGGGGGTGGGTGTATGAAGCTATCCAATCTCACAATGGCCAAAAAAAACACAGGACGGGGCAGGGGCTACAAGAGCTGATTTGAACAGAACTACTTATTTTTCTGCATCCTTCCCTTTCAGATTTTCATAACTTTTTTGCAAAACACTTCTTCGGTATTTGGGCAGGGCAGAGGGAGAAATTAAAACTGTATTTAATACAAAATAAAGTTTTACACTGTGATGTTAATAAAGATTTTTATTAATTGTGGCAAAAGAAAAATAAAAATCCAAGGATTTTGAGAGGCTTCAATTATATATCTAAACCTTGAGACATTTAGCCTGCTTAATTTACAGGTACTTATCAACACTCTAATATCCAGCATGATTATTTTGCTTTTGGGCATATACTAACATGATACTAAAATTACTTTACCTCTATTTCAAAGTCACAGTGTGGAATAAAGAATAATAACCACCTTACAAACCTTACCAAGTCCAATATTCTCTTCTTTAAAGAGAATGAATTTGTATACCAACTCCAATTAGATTCTACTATTGCTATAACTAGAAGAACAAGAGCCAGGAACAGCTAGGTTACAATTTATCTTCTAATTATTGAACCAAAACACATTAAAAAGCCTCTTCCATAATTCATCCTTTGTCTGCTAGTAGGCTTATGAATAATTTGAGAGCAGTAACAGTTCTTTTCAAGGAACAAATAGAGAGGCACTAAAATGATACATTTTATTTTACAAGACTGCTGCCAGTTTACTTGGTACCAAATTTGCATTTTTGTCACTAGTGATTACACTACAAAGTAATGACACAAAAGCCTTTGTGTTTTTATTTGCCTGTCTACAAGTAATTAGGTACAATTTTTCATGTTTCTGTGGCACCAATCCAATAAAGGCAGTTTATAAAAGCAACACCTGTTTCTACCGATCAGTCCAGAAACAGCTGGTTCATTGCAAGTAGTGCCTGTAGGACTAATTACTTTTCTTCTTCCCAACAGCAGTTATTGTATAATTTGCATTGCATTCATGCTCTCATCAAAAATCCGTCAATTATTTTTTGCTTATGTTTTATGTTCAAATACATAAAAGTCTATCAAATAAGACTGCAGACATCTACATAATACATCCAAAACACAGTATCTTGAAAAGATTTAAGCATTTGCATTTGGCATGTGTCCAGTTAAAGACTGATGCAACTGTAGTATACCTAGTATCAGACTTTGATACTTGTTTAATTTTAAATTGAAAGTTGAAGACAGTACCACAGAGCGGGGAGAATGAACTCGAATAATTCTGACAAAAAATCAATGGATTAGGTATACAGCAAATAAAAGCTTATATGGCAACTGGCTGTGCAAGTAGAGACTGGACCCTGAACAAGACCAAATTTGGTGAACACAATTCAGACTGCCTTCTCCTCAGGAAAAATAACTCCTCTTCTTTATAAATACATCTGTCATCGAGATAAGGTCAACTATTTCACAACTTTCACGATTCAGATGTCCCCTGAAAATATGCTACGTGTGTAGACATGTCCAATTGCCTTCTGTTTTGATCTTAAGTTCCAAATATATTGGGTATATCTGAACATGTAACTTGCGTATACTTCTACACCCACTCAAAATAAAACGCTTATACACTACCTTGAACTAGAAGAGAAGTATGAGTCTTCTACATCATCAGTGTACTTTTTCTTCGGCTTTGCAACGGCAGGTGTTTCCTGCTCTATTGTTTGCATATCTGAGGTGACTGAGTGAGAAATGCCACTGGGGACAGGAAGAAAATAAGCATGTAAAGAGATGACAAAGCTCATACCCTAAAAAAAAAAAAAAAGTAA
>VZTL01075106.1:417-24231 GCA_013400535.1 Scopus umbretta
TTTTTTTTTCTTTCTCCCTCTCCTCTCTTTTGTTCTAGTTCCCTGGCAGGCATAGCTCTTTGGCTGCAGAAGCTTGTTAGGTATTTGTCACTGAAGATTTTACTCTTCCTTCAATAAAGTTCACTCCCAGTAACGAAACTAATGGAGCACTCTAAGAAGCGTCACGATATTCTAGCTAAAGGAAGCCAAAAGAATGGCTGAAACATCTTTTCTTTTTTTTTTCTTTTTTTTTCCTTCTTTTTTTTTTTTTTTTTCCCCTGGCTGCCAGTGTTTTAATTTCTCAATTAATTCTTCACTTGTAACCCTACTAAGCACTAATAATCTTTTGAATCTTACGTGGGTTTTTAAATATGAAGAGCTTTGTTATCTTCACAGAATTTTAAAGATAGATTGATAAACTGTAAATAGTACGAATTTGATATGGCAGCTTGAATTGATATATCTAGAAGACTTTCTGAAATAAATGACTTCCAATTCATTATCTGTTATTAACTCTTCAGGAATCACACTCTATTCAGCAATGTGAAATATGCACAGTTCATCTGAGAATACATAGACATTACTGTTTAATTCAAATTCAGTACTGGAGAAGTTCAACCCTTTGCATTTTGTTTCCTCTCTCTGATTAAACTTTTGCACCTTAATTGCTTACTTCACCTTTATAAAATGTTTGCCTCTCTAAAACATGTCCTTTGCAGTTCTGGATTCACATCTTTTCATATTCAAAGGTAAACCTTTAAAATTTTAACTTGTGTAATACTTAGAATCACATTTTTGTTACAGAATTGCACTGTGCTCTACATAAAGATGTTCAGTTTTGGACTACCAAAAACCAGGCCAAGATGCCACTTTCCTGGTTTCTTCCTAAGCAGACTGAAGTGGGCAGGGAAGGAAATGAGAAGGTCCCAAGCTGCCACACCTTTGGGTGATGAAGCAATTAATAAAGAGACCTTGAAAAAAGTGTCGTAGAGTCTGACCCCCAAATTCTGACATAAAAGGGGAGAAGTATTTGCACATGTGTTTTGCTGCTCAGAGATGCACTGTTGCAGACCATACTGTTTCCACCCTTCTTGGGATTTTCATTTAATCCTGCAAAAACAAGGCTTGGCGTATTCAAGAGAAGGTAGTTCTTGAGCAGAGGTCAGATACCAGAATTTTCTCAAAGGAGAATGAAAAACCTCATTGTGGGGTAACCTTGTCCCCAGTTCCTATTACGTGGAACTTTTGATGCTGTTGTGTGGTCTGATTCTCCAGCAGCTAATGGTTCTCAAGTAACTCAAAACATTCTCATGTTTTAGCTAAACAGACTTCTTACTCAGTTTAGCCTGAGCCAACTGCTCTGCCTCTGCTGGATCATCTTTTCCAGACAGTGGGCTCTTCTGGTGAGGATGAAGTCAATACCAAATACACGAGTGTTAGCTACATCTTTGCAGCATGTCGGTCTGTGCCATTATTGCCTCTCTTTAGATTACTCCCAGGTCCACAGAGCACTGGGTAAACTAGCAAGAATTTCCCATCTCTTCACTCTATTTATTTACAATTTGTGGGTCACTTACACACAAAAAGAAAAAGAAAAAGAAAAAAAATACAAAAAAGAGAAAAAAAATAGAACAAAATACACTTTCAGGGTGCCTCTTTTCAAGGAACGTCTTCCATTTATCTGCATTGCCAGGGCTGTTCTCTGTGGTGAAAATGAGCTTTGAGACACCTTTTCCAACCTGCCCGGATAACAAACTTAGCTGTTGTGGCACCGCTGCTCTTTGGTTCTGAATTTTCACCCATACCTACAGCAAGTCTTCCCTTACTCTTGTAGGTATGCAGTAGCTTCTTCTATTATCTATACTGCCTCCTGTCTGAATGTATTTTATCTCCAGCATAACTGGACATTCAGAGATTTGTAGGATAACAGTCTGTTATCTCACATGCTGTTGTCGCCCACTGGAGGTAGTCTTGCTTGCAGACTGTGGTCCCTTGGGGATCTGTGACCTTAGCCAAGCAGGTGTGCACTTGCTGTCCATGTTTCATATAACCCATTTAGTTGTGTGTTCAGCTACCATGCCACTAATTATTGGTACTTCGCTTTGATATACCAGAAATTTCCATGAAAATCTTCAGTGACATGCAGATACTACCTTAGAATGATTTTTGTCTTCTTCCATTTATCTAGAACAGTGCCTGTGCTCAGCAACTGCATATGGGAAGAGACTACCCTGCAGGTAGTACTGATATAACTTTTTTGCTCCTCAGTCTATGCCCAAATGAAACATTGGTTTCCACAGGTATGATTAGATGCTTTACAAAGCTGAAGTAAATGTTTTGATCATCCTTATTTTTCTTGGCTACCTTCTCCTTGAATATTTGTAAATTATTTTCTGTTATGCTTTGGACCATGGATATATTTTGGACAGTGAGCAAAACAGACTGTGAGTTGCCATGATTTTCTTTGGAAGTACTTTTTTTTTTTTGTCTTCAGCACTACTCTGTCAACTTTCCTTTTCTATTTAAAAAGTCTGTGTCCAAAATAAAGGCAAAGATGTCATGCCTGTAATAGACACACAAGCTTTTAGTATGTCTTTCAAAAGCTTCTTTGCATTATTCTTAGTTTCTTATTTCTGAGAACATTGCTCAAAACCTTGTTTTTGGGAATGTACTGTAATTTCTCCAAGCCATTTTGATGCACCTACTTTCTTTCTGAGAAACTACATGAAAAAAAGGCCCGCTCCAGGATTTTATTTTTTGGCTTCTGTTCATCTCCAACTTGTATCTCTCTGTGGCTTGAACATCATGTACAGAAGTTGTGGTGGTGCAGAAGCTGGAGCTTTGTTCAGAATGCTCTGTAAGATTTTGCAATGTGTTATAGGTCTTGCTATTCTACCATGTATGTAGATTACATTTGGTGGAATTTATGACTTTCAATGACAATGAGACGCCTTTTTTTTTTTTTTTTTAATTAAAGAATAGTTATTTCTGCGTTGGCACCTGTATGCACAAAATTGGCCAACCTGGGTCAGACCAATAGTCTATTTCTCACCTCCAACAGTGAGCAAGAGCAGACACCTAGAGAGCAATGTAAGAACAGGTCAAGCAGATTGTGATAATTCTTAGTCCCCAGCACTGGGACTTATTGAGCCATGGGCTGTAGCTTTGGGCTTAATAGTCCTTGATGGATTTTTCTTCCAGGAATATGAACCCATCTAAACATTTGGCACCCTTAACATCCTATGGCAAAATTCCTGTAATGTAACTGTGCCTGCATTTACATCTCTGAGAGTCCTGTCCACAACTCACTGTTTCTTTTGAGTTTTTGTCATGTATTTCTTTGATGCCGTGTGTATTCAAATATCAGTTGTATGAATTTTCTGCATTTTAAAATTTGTTTTTCATGTATCTTTTTTTGTGATAAAGCACCATCTTTAGAAAGGAATGCTGAAAATAGCTAAATTGCTGGCCTTTTTCCCCAGACTTATCATAAAGAGGAATTAAATTTTCTCTGTGGGATCCAAGGTGGACAGGTTGCTGGGTTTTGTTTTATTTTGTTTTATTTTTCCAAGGATTGGTGCATGTTTGGACTTTCCTATTTTTTACTGGATTTGCTGAGCTGTGCTCCTCCATTGGTTCCTTCCTCCACTGGAAGATTGTGAGCTTCATAGTGTGTCCTCCTTCTCTCCAGACTTTGGAAAACATTGTCACATACAGGTTTGCACGTGTATAGCAGTCTTGAATATGCAGCTAGCTTATAGATACTACATGACTCGTTTCAAAAAAACACTTCTAAATTTTCTCCAGGGCACAATGCCTTTCTATGGATTCTAGTATCAAGTCTCAATATTGGTTTGCTAGCAGAATTCATGTTTTGATGTTTTTTATTCTATTTGCATTTAACATTTCATTCACCCACTGTGTATAACAGATGCTGTCCACATCCTGCCAGTCTCATGGGTGCAGATAATATTTCTGCTGTGCAAAGATGTAGACATTTCCTATATTTTTTCTCTGGAATGTCCCTCATTCAGTCCCAGTGTCAGCTGTAAATGTTAGTATTATTTCTTCCAGAAACTGCATCTGGGAAGATATTAGTTACAAGAACAGTAGTAGCAAAACGTTTAATCTTGCTTCATCATTTTCCTTCTCCTTATTCTGTTTTGTAACCAAACAGTATCATTGTTGCTTAAACTCTCTCCTTGTAGGTGTTCTCCAACTGTATTACTCCCACTGCTTCACTGTTTGCCTATGTGATGTACTCAAACATAATGTCTAATGTAATTATCTTCCTTAGGCATGGGCGTTTCTTTTCCTTTGCACGGTGCAATCCACTACTACTGCAAATGTGCATCGATGGTTTCTGTCACTTTCTTCAGCAGAAATACTACACTGAAGTGGCATTCTTGTCCTCACTAGAAATTCTTTATTGGTGAAAGTATATATTCTATCACATCCTGACTTTTACATATCGATAATTCTAAATAATGTCATATCCATTTGGATATCTGCTTTGGATAGGTCAAATGCTTTGACTATCTTATTGAAGTTTTTTTCTAATGCTTGTAATTTTTATTCAATTACTTTTGATTTGGATCCGGTATAATACAATTCTTATGCATTTCCATTTTTGAAGACATGTAGACATGTGGGGTTTTTTTCAATCTAGTGGTTCAAACAAGCCTTAGTTATTTTAGTGGGATATTTTTCTAAATTCTCCTTACCTTTTTTGTTTGGTTGGTTTTTGGGTTTTGTTTGTTTCTTTTTTTAAGTAGGAACATGTTTCAGCTTTCATTTTTCAAGGCAAACAACCTCAAACAGGTTAAACAGCCTGTCTGGATTTTCTCCCTTTGCTTTAGTGAACTTACAGCTAGCAACCCATGCACTGTAGATCTGCTGCCATTTTGCATGGTACATAATAGCAAATGAATATCTATTTAAATTTGCAGATTACTTATTAAGAAGATATGATAAAGATATAATCTCATTTAATTCTTTCTATCCTTAGTCATATCTTCTGATTAGTTTCAGTAAGTCACACTTTATTTCTAACACCATGAGTTATTTTTATTTATACTGCTCACATAAATGTGGAATAAATAGAGAAGAGGGCACTAAAAAAACTTTTAAGGCAAATAATTTGATGTACACCTTGCCTCTCAGCAGCTCAGCTGAATTCAGTGCAATGGGGAGAGCAGAAAGGGACATTGCTGTGTGAAGAAGAATCCTAGCATCACCCCTTTGCCTCTCTTATCAAAGATATCATTAGTTATCAAAATGCTGCATTAACATTGTCCAGGACTTTTGTGATTTATTCAAGTGGTTTCACATAGGACAGAGGATGGCTTTATATGTAGCAGATTACATGGTGAGGAGAAAACACTTTCTGGAACCCAATCCAGAAGAACAGGTGGATCTAGACCACTGTCTCCCTCTTGAGGGGCATTTTTGAATATTGCATATTTGAGTATATACATACACAGAGACAGCATGGATGAACCACTACGAAATTTCATCAGCCAAGACACATGGATATTCTTTCATAGATGATTGGAAGAACCAAGCCTTTTCTTTGTGCAACGACTTCCATCACTTCCCATGGGAGCTATGCAGTTTAATCAGTTTGATATACATGCGCAGTCATTTAGATTCACACATTTTCTACAACTTTGACTCACACTTCCTCTCTCCTATTCTCCATTTTGACAATTAATGTGTTTTGCTACTGAAGTAGCTTGTACATGCAGGATCATTTTTCTCCTATGACACTCAACTCACCATCAGTTTCAGCTGTGTTACTTGTCTCCCACACCTTATTTCTTCTCTGAAGGAAAAAAGTGGAAAAGGAGTGAAGTTAACTGGAATAATAACAACAACCAGCTGGGAATGGGTAAGAAAAAAAAAAGAAAAGTAAAAAAAGAAAAGTAAAAAAGGACAACAGCAAAAGGTACAGCGGGAGATGTCAAGAAACTAGAGATGTCATCCTCTGAGATGATACAAAACAAGGATGAGTTTTATTTAGGCATTTTGGGGACATTTTTTGCTTTGTATTTGTATTTTCCCATCACTATTTAGACCTTTAGTTAAAAATAGTTACAAGATAGCAATATCACTACTGCTATTTCCTCTTCAGAGCTGGATTTCTTCAGTCAGTCCTGCAAAATCTGTTTTATATAACTGTCCTGCTGACTAGCCCGAGATTTTTAGGAACACATTACTTGCCATTACCCCTTACTTACAAGGTTTTTTGCCTAACTCTTAGTTTCACTCTCTTAAATCTGTGACATTAAACCTGCTGAGCCTTAGATCTGTTCTTCGTGTTCCTTTTGGTAGATATGGCCAAAGGAAGGCCTGGTTAAAGACATTTTGTATCTTGCATGCATAACAAATGATCAGGAGTATGAGCTAGTATCCTCACAAAGCTATATCTCTTTGGCCATCCATCAGAATGCACAGCCTGTGACTATAGCTATAGGGACCTGCACATCAGATTGTTTGGCTTCAGGGCTGCTGCTGCTGAAGATGATCTTGATAGGCACGTGAGATATGAAACGCACCTTTTGATCTTTGCTACAGGAACTGCAGGAAACCAGTTTTAACTAGGCATATAATAGGTCAAAATGATCAAAAGGGTGGGAGAGGAGTTAACTAATAAAAGACTGTGACCCGCTGCTCAAGGCAGGTAGCACTACATGTCAAGACTGCATAGAAGACAGGTGTTAAAAGACCTCAGTTCCCTGACGTACATAGGTTTGATCTTCCACAGGTGTAATGATTTTAATCTCTGTAGGATGCCCATTCATCATCATCATTCCATTCATCACCATTGAAGATCAATGGACACATCAGTTTTAGGCCAAACACAGTGTATGCAGTAACATGTTGAACAAAACAGTGTATGAGGGAGGCAGAAGGGAAGAAGTGGGTATTCATACTGCTTAGCATTTGATGCTTAACTTAGAAACCGATTTTTCTAATCACTCAGTGCAGAAAGATGGGTTACCCTGGAGCAAAAGCCCTTTCAGAGGTGTCCAGAACAAAGCCTCATGGAGCTACAGAAGGAGACAATGTGGCAAAATACTCTAAACTCCCATTGCTACTATTTTTCCCTAACCCCATGGTGCGGGCAACAAGAAGGAATAGGGACTAGTGGATGCTCCGTTTCAGATCTTCAGGGTCACAGCTGCAAAAAATGAATAAAAAGAGTGAAGAACACATATAGCATTAAGAAAAAGGAGACTCCAAGGCCCATTCCTTAATCTCTTGCTATAAATCCTGTTGCATATATTTTATTTGGCAGCAAGCTATTTTAATATAGAACACCGACATTTTTCAAACAAGTCAGCTCTGATTCGAACCCTGGAATGCTAAGAAAGATGATGGTATCTTCACCTTAATTCTTTATTCCTGATTAGCCTCTATGATAACAGGGTTTTTTTTTTTATTTTCATTCTTATTTTTAATGTTTCTGTAAGTGAAACAGTCATTCAGGTTCATATTAAGGGTCACAAAATCTGTTAAACACTTACTGATATAAAATCAATGATTAACAAAACCTTTGCACACTGGTGATGCCTTTAATAATTATTTCACAAGTCTGGACCCAGGTGTCATGATAATTACAACCAATAATGGCTGTAATACCTTTTGAATTGATTACCATGGATCTGTTCATACTTGCCAAGAAAGAAATAAGCTGAAGGCTGCTGCGATAGTCTGATTTGCAGCTGAAAGTTTTTCAGCCTTTAGAAAGACTCTGTAAATTAGGAAGATGTTTAAATGTGTACATTTTTGCCTGGGTTTTCTAAAATAGACATGAATACTGCATGACACAGACAATATTTGTTAAAAATAAATAAAAATAACTGATACGAGTTTACATGATGAATGGTAAAAGTAATAATAAGCTGTGAACAGCAACACCACTTAGACTAAAAGCAAGATAAAATTCAGGCATAGAAATTAATTAACAAAACTAAAAATTACCTTTTCTCCCTTTGAGCCAAGTTGCATAGGATTTGACCTTGGAAATAAGCATACTGGGTAATGCGCAATGAAGGAGTCTGAAAGTGGTATCAGATTTCAGTAGTGTCTCATTTGCTTGTACAGAATTAAGTAGCAGGGGACCTTTTGCCATATAACTGAATTCAGTCATTTGTTCCCTTACAATGTTTTTGGACCTTAGCGGTATTTGAATAATATTTCAAGTTTTAATATTACACAAAGCACTTATGTTTATGATACCCTCAGCCATGGAAATATGTGGATGATTTACCAACCAAGTGACAAAAAAGCATGTACACTATGCACCTTTGAAGACATTTTTATTTATATTTCAAAAATTCTGACATTCACATTCCTGGCAGTAATAATAAAAATGTTTAACCTCTCAAACAGTACTTCACATCTTCACTTTTATACACTTAACTAACCCTTAATGAGACAGCAACACTGTATTTACATAACATTAATTCATCAATATAATGGGGAAACCAAGTCATTAAGGCTTACTTTTATCTCATCTAAATTTAAAACCCATTTTGGGATATCTAACTTCAGGATTATACTCTTTGGGGTATCTACACAGTCAATGACGAGAAGGAAAGAGAGAGAGAGAGAGATGGAGACACTCAAGAGCAATTCTGCCATGAAGGAATGTTACACTGAGCTTCTCTCCAACCTTTGAGGAGGAACCATGAGCTGTTATCTAGTACTGGACAGTGTTCACATTTTGATGCAAAGCTTCAGATTTAGTGATGCATGCAGGCAATCAGTGGCCTGTGTCATCTCTGATTTGCTACCTAAACCCTCAGTTCAGCATGCCTAAGGGCATTACTTGGGAAAAGGTGGTACAAGAAGTGGGCTTTGGAGCTGCTCAGGCCTCATTCCCAGTTGCTAGTAGTGTAATTAACAGACTACTGAAATCCACTCAGTTCAAGTATTATAAATGTAACTGTAATACTCTCGGGGTATTATTATGGTACAAAAGCACAGGCCTCAGGATTCATTCAGCTTCTCCAGGTATCAATGAACCACAGAGAAGCTATCACCAGAACAAACAAATAGCAGAAAGATACTACATCCTCTGTCATCACTTTGAGGCAATGATCCTGTGCAAAGGCTGGCCTCAGAAGAGATATATTAGCAAGTATCATTATAGGTGTGATCTGGTTGCCTAAAAGTAAGTATTAAGTGCCATTTGAGGTACCCTGTTGTGTCCTGCCTGGCCATAGCTGCTGCTCTAGAAGAGCATCATGACGTTGTGGGTCTCCCACAGGTCCTGCGTACCATCTGCTTGCCCCAGGAGAATGTCTCAGAGTATAACAGCAATAAATGCCTATATTTAGGCAAATGACTGAGTTTTAGTTTGCTGCAAGCCAACAGTATTACTGAACAAACAAATCACTACGTTCTGAGAACAGAAGTGTCAGAATCTGATCCAGACATTTTTTGCTACTTGCACCCCTTGGGATGAATATGTGCCAAGTACATTTAAAATGCTGTCTATGGACTTCCTTCCCTTCTCTTGAATTAAAGTAACTATTTATCTGAAAGGAGAAATAGGATAGATATGATCTAATTTACTTTTAAAATATACCAAGATTTGTGGTTAAAGGTGTAAAACAATGCACATTAAGGGAAATGTCAAAGCCATTCATAAAGTAAAATCTGTTTATAGGTTGCAATATAACCAGAGATTGTATCAAGTTGTTATTTTTTCTATATTATGTTTATTGCAAATTTATAAATTCTCTTTTCATATTAATATTCAGTATTTGTATTGTATGTGGACACTATGTAAACATGAATGTTCACATTGTCATGTTGTTATGACAATTTTGTTCATTTTTTATAACTTCCATAAATTATCTATGAAACTGCAAACTAGCTTTATCACTGACATCATCATTTTCAGAAGCATATTAAATATTTTGTGAAAAGTGTATCAACATAAAAGAACAAAGGGAATAGCTCATCATATTTGATTATTTTATGATATATTTATATAAATACTTGGTATGGTATGTTTGATGACTGCAATCAGGCACCTGGGACAAACTTACAGGGAAAAGCTTTAGAAGAGTGTCTGTTTGATAATCAATTTAAATCACTGAGAAGTTGCAAGTGAAAATAATAAAATTATTATATCTGTGTAATTTATGTGTTCGGTGTAAGTGTACTGGGACTGGCACCAGTGTGCTTTGAACTACTGTGGTGACCTGGTAGACCTTTTGCTCCTGCAGATTCATTTTAGTGGTCTGATGTCTCTGGATAGATTTACTCCATAAGTCAAGGGTTGAGCAAATTCATTCCTGTTCATGCTTGTAAGCCCCTGGGACCAAGTACATGTAAAAGAGTCTATGACGTTGCATTAGAGTTTAACAGCAGGAGCATCATCACCTTTCTGGCATTTTCTCTTCAAAGACAGACAAATACAAAGCACTTGCTTTCGTCTTACATGAAAAGCTTAAAAATGCTACAGAAAAGTAGGCATGACACCAGAGTTTCTCTATAATTGAATGGCAATCTCTCCATATAACAGAAGCTTCAAAGTAACCAAGCATGCCTCTTGCTTGCTAACAATAAGAAAGCGTGAAGCCATACGAGTAATCTGGCCAACCAGTTGAATGAAATTTTATTGTTATAAGACACTATTTGGCATGGGTACTTACCCACTCAAAATCATGTATCGTTTTAGAATTTAGACTGTTTTGTTAATTAAATTAATTAATTTGTTTTATTATGGAATACTATAGATAGGTTCTGTTGCCTTAGAAAATGAAAACACTTCCAGCCTAATTGGCCAGAACCACTTCATACTGCCTAATTATTTACTGATGATACAATAATCCCCTTCATTTTAAATATCTCTTATATCATTTTGAAAAGTTCTGATGCAGTTAGACACATAAATATTCCTTGGTACATAATAGACAAGCAAGTAAAATCTAACATAATTTTCAACTTTTTTTGTCAATAGTAGTATAACAGACTTCCTGCCCTAAGCATTATGCAGAGAAAGAGATACCAATAAATCTCTTTTGTTTCTGCAGGATAAATGAATGAAACCGTGAGGGGTTTGGGCAAGTTAACATGTTTGTCTACATATCAGTAATTTTCATTTTAGAGGAAGCTCAGACATCACTGCAAATTATTAGCCAATAAATTAATCTGAAATCAGCAGGAAATCATACAGGACATCACTAAAGGAAAGGTGAGGCCATGCCTTAATTTATGTTATTGACATATGTCTGTTCCAACTGGGCCTCAGACAAAGCCTTTCAGGATACACAAATCAGCATTTGCTTTGCTGGAAAACTTCTAACTAGCTCTACTGCCAACCTGCTCTTTCCACTGTCCTGTCACTAGTCCAAGAGATTTGACAATATGTGGGGTGTTAATACTGGAGATCATTTAAAACCTCTGAAGGATTACATAGATTTACATGTGTGCTCTTTCTAATTCCACTCTGTTGACAGCTTCAGATTTTCCAGCACCAAAACAGAGTATTTTCAAGATGCTGCAGGTCTGGGACATCCAGGAATAACAAAATACAGTTCAATAAAAGCATCAGTCATGGGAAAGTATTACATCCTCCTTGTGATATGTGAAAGCCACCAAGCCAATGCACAGTCATTTCACATGACTGAAATGCCCAGTGAAAGTATAGCCAGTGATTAGCCACCATTGTTGCCTAGGCTGTTAGAAAAAGTTTTGTCACAGTGACAAGGAAAACACCACTGAACAGACCTTGTGGAACAAAATTCACAGCAGTGAGATGGGACCATCAGTGTTTTTTTAAAAATTTATCTTAAGGGATGTCACCCCATGTTCAGACACAGATCCTGAAAACAACATTGTACTCAGAACTGAGTGATGCAAATGGTTTGAGTCATAGCAAACAAAGCACAGTCTTATGGATCTTAAGTGACAGTATGGAAAAAATGATCACACTGAAGAAATACTAGTGTGCTAAAGGAGAATACATCTCCTCTATAGCTGTCTATGGAAATTGATAACCGTCTTTTAATGAAACTATGGACATGGAAGTTCCTCACAGAAATCTTTACTGGGCTACTACATAAATTGCAATCATCTGTGACATAGAAGATTCACTAATGTGCATAATTATGTATATATAGGTGATATGCTTGAGGGTAGAGGTGCCATATAGAGGGATCTTAGCAGGCTTGAGAAGTGAGACAACGTAAACACCAAGACATTCAACAGGGCCAAGAGCAAGGTCCCGCACCTGGGTTGGAACAATCACTGGTATCAGCACAGACTGGGAGATGGAGGGATTGAGAGCAGCCGTGTGGAGAAGGACTTGGGGTTATTGGTAGATGAAAAACTGGATATGAGCCAACAATGTGTGCTTGCAGGCCAGAAGGCCAACTGTATCCTGCATAACAAGGACGTTATGCATAACAAGAAGTATGCTGCATAACAAGAAGTGTGGCCAGCAGGTTGAGGGAGGTGATTCTGTTCCTCTGCTCCACACTGGTGAGATTTCACCTAGAGTACTGCATCCAGCTCAGGGGTCCTCAGTACAGGAAAGACATGGACCTGTTGGAGCAGGTCCAGAGGAGGGCCATGAAAATGATCAGAGGACTGGAACACCTCTCCTATGAAGAAAGGCTGAGAGAGTTGGGGTTATTCAGCCTGGAGAAGAGAAGGCTCCAGGGAGATCATGTTCTATGATTTTATGATTTTTCTTTTTTTCCTGTATAAACATCAGTGAAAGAGAAGAAGGGAGAAAGACCATTACTGCAAAAATTACAAAATAAAATCCCATTGATAAGGTGGAGACTGTCCTTGACCTGGGAACCTGGTGCATAGCTCTTCCTGAAAAAAGGAAAAGCTGGATTCCAGTCTGCAACATTGCAACCAGCATGGTTCCACAACCCCACTTCTCTAGTAGACCCCCTGTCTATCCAGCAACAATGTCAGAGACCCAAAATCTGAAGTGCTGGGGTGAACATTCAAGTCAGGTTTCCTGCTGTGCAGGAAAGAGCCTGAAAGCCCTGTGACTCTGGGCTGTAACCATGGCTTAGTTCCCAGCATCTCAGCCAAGGTTCCTGGAGGTCCCAAGTTTCCTATTTTGAAGTTATGTTCTGGGGCAAAAAAGTCTCACTTATAGTGATCAGTATCTGTGGGACAGTCCACATGGCAAGGGTGCTGGAAGCTTGGGAGACCTGCCAGCTAGGGAAATTAATATTCCTGTAAAATACTCACTGGTGATTCACAAGAATGTCAATCTCCTTGAAGAGTTCTGGGATCCCAAACGCTTTGTTTGAAAACCACAAAGATTTGATGTTTCTGCATTAATTTTCCTTCAAATTGCTTGGGTTTTAAAGGATCTGGTCTAAAAATAAATATATAAAACATGCAGAAGCCAAATGTATAAATCATGCAAAGCAGGGAAGCCCTGATTTTTTGGCCAGCTCCAATTAACACGTTTCCACTGTTGGTTTCTTTTTTATTTTTTCCCTCCCCTGTGAGGAATGCAATTCATTATTTTGTTAAAATTAGTCTCCTAGCTCAATGCTCATCTATATTTGCCTGTTCTTTATTGTGTTACTACTACCCACCCCAAATAAGTTACTTCATTATGGGCTCTGTTAATAATGGTAGAATCAGCTTTTGTTTGTGCCGGGCAGGGAGTACAGAGAATGTGTTGGGTTTTGTTAATGAACAATGCCAGAATTCCTTTAAAAACTCCAGAGAATTTGTGAGCATTATTAGAAACTGATTCACAACCACACATGAATCACTATGGCTTTCCTGTGCAAGAATGCTTCAGTCTGAGTAGGGTATTACACATAAGAACTGGGCCACTAGCAAACACCACCCTGCTATGCTTTACCTTCCATCCACGTCTGCTTGCCAGACTGTTCGGTAGCTGTTTGTCTCTGCTCAGCTGTCCTGATTTCTAAAATACTTAGAGAACTCAGCCAACCAAGAATTTACTTTCACCATTGCTAATACCCAGAATGCTGTTACTTTTAATCTACTTTCAGATATCAGGTGAAATTAATGAAAGACCCCTATGTGATATCCTTTTCTCAAAGACTTCTAAGAAAAGAAGATACTTTTCCTAATTCCAAAGTCCTAGAAAGTTCTGGGGAAAAGCATCCTTATGAACTCAAGCAGAGTATCCTTCCTTATCCAACAGAGAGCAGAAACAATAGATGAAGCAATAATGCAACTATGCAGACTATCCCATATTCATTCATCTATCCATGGGATTAAGTTAAAAACATAGCCTTTAGCTCTTATTACAGACAGAAAATAGAGAAAAAGAAAGAAAAAAGACATCTTCTGGAGGTGACTCAGCTCAGCTCTTAGTCAGGCTGCATGACTGTTGTTTACAGTCTTCTAGCCTCTCCACTGCTTTTGGAACAAAAATACTTAAAGCAACAGTGTTCCTAATTTAGACATTCCTGTAATAAACCTGCAGCTAGGCAAGACAAATCTAGTCCTGAGTGCTGCTGGATGTACAATGTAAGTTGAATAAATAACAAAAGACTTATTTTCCATCAAGGGTTTGACATTTACAAAGTGACTGCATGACATATCATGTCATGTATTATGAACTTTTTAAGTAAAGGCCCAAGCTGAGCACACATTCAGGAATTATATTAAAAGAGATTTGGGTTTACTCACATTAATACATTAATTACCCATATAAAACTGGAGTGTAAGTCTTATTTGATTTTTTTTTTAATGCAGCATCACGAGGAATGTATTTTTACTCAAAATAACAAATAATGTACTGTTATTCTGTTATTATACTGGATCAGGATTAGGTACTCCCACAGCAACTTTCTTTGTCATGTAAGGAAGAACTCAACCTTGTTGTTCCTCAAAGGAACACCAAGATCTCTCCTACTCCAGTGCTGTAGTATTTGAAACCAACAAACAGCTAGTTGAAAGTGAGGTGCAAAATTATTCCTTTATTCTACAGTCCACCTCTGTTCCCATCACAGCATAATTATAATTGCAATTATATAATTCCACTGAATTCTGCTACGGACTCCAGTTCACCTCCTTGCTCTCAATTTGCCTGGAATTTTTTCATATTTAAAAGAATATAGGATCTATTGTCTTTTGCAAAAAAATGTGTGGAGTTTTATTAATGATTTTGCTAGCAATATTCCTTTTAAATGCTAGTCAGGCAAGTTCATGCTTTTAGAACAAAGCTTTATGGCAATTTCAGACCTCTAATTACAGTCCTGAGTAAAGGCAAGAGATTGAAGGGGAAACTGTGTGACCTGCACCTCCCTGGGATGAAAATTTGAAGATAGTATTACTTAGAGGAAGATCACTGTGTTGGGATTCCCGCCCCCAGCCAACTCTCCCTGTCTCAAGGAAGTAGAAAGTTGTTACTGGGCCATGTCAGCTATCGTTTGCAGAACCAGCACTGATACCCAGGAAGATCTGTAAGAACAAAGGCGGAGGATCTTGACATTTAGGTCCTTTCCCTTCCCTCGTACTCTTTTTTCCAGGTATGGACTTTCCACCTCTGAGCCAGTAGCTTGCAAAAGCATGAAAAAGTCAAGTCAGGCTTTGTCTAGCCCTGTATTTCATAATGTTTTTGTCAACTTATAGTGTAAGAGTTTTGATATTTTTAATTCCAGTTTATTGAAATTCTGCCAATGCCCCACCTATTATCCATGTGAGGGATCATGATTTCTCACTATTACTACAATTCTGAATAGTTTCAACTTTTATAGTAGTTCAATGGAAACAGAAGTTAAATGATCCTTCATCAGCCAGGAGGTTCATTAACATCAAAATTATTGTATTTCTGAACTATGTAGTCTGATTGCAAGTCATCCCTTCACACAAACTGACACTATCACACGCAACTCACATAATAGAAACTCACTTACAAAATGCTATTTCGGTCCTTCAGATTTCTGTGCCTCCAATGGAAGCAGCAGCATTACACCACAGTGTAAAGCCATATTGGGTGTAGGTGGCCTAGTATCAGCCATGGTTGTTACGGGGGTGGTCTCTATGAGAAGAGACCAAAGGCTGCCCCATGCCCTGGGGGTGCCAGGCAGCTTCAGCAGACCCACGGCAGGACACAGCTAAGCCCAGCAGCAAAGCTGGTGTCACCTGTGGGAAAACATATTTAAGAAATGACAGAAATGATGGACAGGCAGAAAAGGAGAGAAAAAACCCCAAAACCCAAGTGGGAGAAACAGCACATGGAACACCAAGGTCAGAGCAGGAGGAGGAGGTTCTCCATGGTGGAGCCGATAGGTATTTCATGAAGGACAGGGGCCCCATGGAGAGTCCATGCTGGAGCAAGGGAAAAGTGTGAGGAAGAAGGAGTGGCAGACACAAACTGTTATGTACTGACCGTAGCCCTCATTCTCCATCCCCTCTACACCACATGACATGGGTAAAGAAGACAGGAGTAGAGGATCGAGGATGAGCCTGGGAAATGGAGGCAGTAAATTATTGCTTTAATGTTTGTATTTTTTTTTTTTTCTCGCTACCCAAATCCATTTTGTTTGGCACTAAATCACTTTTTCCCAAGAAAAGACTGTTTTACCTGTGACGGTAATTAGTAAGCAAGTACCCTGTCTTTACCTCAGTCAACAAGCATTCTTATTCCTGGTTTTCTTATTCTCTCTCCCTCTCCCCTCATCCTACTGAGGCAGGGGGAATGGGTGAGCTTCTGGGTGGGGCTTTGGCTGTTACCAGTTGTGAACCCACTACTGAAGACAAAGGGTTTTTCAAATAAAAGATCTACTTAATCAAGACCTGTAAAATCAGCTGGAATACGCAGTGCAGAGGGTGAGTAGTTAGATGTCCTTTGTCCTCCATACAATGATGGAGAAAGAGTTTTTCCTGACAAAGTGAAATCTCAGCTGATAAATTTGCAAGTGATTTCAACTTCCTTTTTTTTTTTTTTTTCTGTAACATGCTGCTAAATTGCCATCTTTGATTTCTTCAGTTTCATGCTGATAGACTGTGACTCTTCAACTTCACCTGGCTTCTCATTTCCTTTCCAGTTTTGGATGAACTCTTCCCCGTTATTTAAGGAACTTATTATCTGATATGTTCTTTACCAAGTAATGCTCCCACTTCATACTCTTCACTGCAGAGTTTTCTTCCCTCTTTGATCTCAACATCAACTCTTTGTCCCATTACTTGTTGCTCTGCCCTTTGTGAAGCTCTGAAGGGCACAGAACATCTAGTCCAGCCTTGTACAACTTCTAATATTGTGGGTTGCTCTTGATAAGACCTTTTGTAAACTGCTGTAATAAACATGTTGCACAACACTACGCATTGAAAGTACCCTCTGTAAATCTAATACTGCTGGCAATCTTCAGAATAGGAAAGGCAAAAACAAATGGAAGAAACATCAACAGCTGACTTGAATTTGTGTTATCAAATTTTAAGATCAAATATATAAAACTTGTAGGGATCTCTACTGATATAATATTGTAGTGACAAAAATACAAAAAAAAAATTCATAAGACTGAATAACATGGGAGAGGGGGGGTGTTGGGGTGTTTTTCACCCAGGTAAGCCCACATAAAATTTACTCCAATGGCTGCATGTCATCCTCCCTTCTAAGCATCTTTGGATAATTGACATTATTATATAACATCATAAAATAAATTATTAATTTACCTCAAATCCAGAAGAAGAGCCATCATGAATTTGGAAAGGGAAGTGATATATATTTGCAAAATCAAGAGAGGCAAAGACAGACATAAAAACTTACATGAGGCTAAATAATCTGAACACACTCTGAAAAAACAAGCTCATTTTTAAAAGACAAATCAAATTAAAAATCAACTTCATCTACCTGAGACAGAGAAATGGTGTGATCTGTAAGTCAAAAGCCTTATAAAATTTTATGAATTGTATTATGGTACCTCTGATTAATGTACGAATATGTCCCAGAATTTAAAAAAAAAAAAAAAAAAAGCTGAACTTGCTATTGAAAGAGCTGATCTAATACATGACAGCATCTTTTTTGTGGATGTTCATCTTTTTGAACTTCTCTAGAAAATCTTTCAATACTTCTTACTTGGAATATGGAGCTTGCAAGCTGAAAGAAATGCTATAACAGAGGGGAATAGAGGAATAACAGACATTAAGCTAAACCTTCTGAGCACCAAGGATGTTCTGTTTTTTTCCCATGTTCTTCTGGGGTAACTGTGTGTTTTTCCAAAGTCATTTGCGTGTTTTGACTTGCTCCACAGAAGAGTTACCATCCATGGTACATTAAAGATATTTTTTTGATCTGTGGTTTCCCATGTTGGCATGTCTATGTATGATATTCATATAAATGTTTTGTGCCACCAACAGTTTTTGAACATAACTCAAATATCTCCAGATTGGTCAGTCTACTCTTGAACTCTCAAGTAGGTATTTGAAAAAGTCAGTGCTCATTTTCCCTTTTTTTGGCTAAACAAACTGAATGGGATGCAGAACACTTGATGGTTTATTAAACGGTTCCATTGTAGTTGTAAATCTTGCAGCAGCTGGCCAACAGCTGCAGCATGCCCCAGCAGTCAGTACCTCAGCCTTCAATCTGTCAGATGGATTCCACTTTACTCACAACAGTGCTTGTGGTTTTCAGTGGGGTGATCCCAGAAAGCCCAGGCAGTATGCTCAATTCATCTAGTCTGAGGCATTAAGTAATCCACTGGCAACTTTCTCTTAACACTGTCTAATGTCTCTGCATTAACAACCCCTTCTTGTTTTTATATTAAGCCCCTGGAGAGGGCAAGTGTAGTTGTTCATGATGTTCTTGGGTTAGCCTCCATTTAGAATGTAAGAGATTCTTCTGAAAGGATGTTGTAGCGAGGTGGGTGTCCGTCTTTTCTCCCAAGTAACAAGCAAGAGGACAAGAGGAAATGGCCTCAAGTTGTGCCAGGGAAGGTTTAGGTTGGATATTATGAAAATTTTCTTCACCAAAACAGTTGTCAAGCATTGGAACAGGCTGCATGGGGAAGTGGTCGAGTCACCACCTCTGGAGGTATTTAAAAGATGTGTAGATGTGGTGCTTAGGGCGATGGTTTAGCGGGAGACTTGGCAATGCTAGGTTAACAGTTGGACTTGGTGATCTTAAAAATCTTTTCCAACCTAAACGATTCTATGATTCTATGATTCTTCAGTATACTAGTCTGGGCATGGACCTTGTATTTTTTCTTTTCTACATATGCCCAAAATAAACAGGATTGCAACATTGAGCAAATTATATCCTGTTCCAAATTACACTATGTGTACTGGACTTATGATTTCAGAAAGAAAAAAAAAAAAAAAGAGTCACTCGCTGTTTAGTCAGATCGTTGTGTAATTGTGTTTTGTTAGTGTAATCTGAGAACCTGAGGAGCATGGACATAAATCTGCCTTGGACTCAAGTGAAGCCCTTAATCTGGGCAGGGATACAAATGTTGCTTGCAGGAATAAAACTTCTTCTATGAAAAAGGATTTTTGATTTTTCTTGTAGATGTTGACAGACTCAAGCACATTCCCCTGTGGTAGGTCATACTGTAGTCTCAACTATTGGCTCTGCTTCTTGCAGAGTTCAACATAGAAATCATTGTTGATTATGGAGAATTTTGTTCTTTTTTAGATAGAAATTGTATCAGTCATTCTATGCATTGATTTTCTCTCATGTACTGTATTTTGTCTAAAAGCATCTGGTGGTATATGGTGTCAGACACAGCTGATTGGCCTTTGAACACCGCATCTGTGCCCATATCACTTTCAAACCCAACTTCAGCAAGTTGAATGATCTTCAGTGCTCAGCCAGGACATACTTTCTCAAGTGTAATTCAGCTTGCTTGGAGAGAAGGTGGTGTTCAGCCACTGGTGACAGACAGTTTATAAATTACTTCAGTGCTTTATCTTTAAAATGATATATTAAAGACATCGGCTTGATGGGGTTTGGCTCTGGAGCACCCTTCCCTCTTTTTAGAAGTGCTGTAACACAAGCTTGTAACAATTTCTTCGGGGTTGTCTGTGTAGCTGAGCATAAGTTATACAACTGTATCAGCCAGGCATTTGTCACTGGTCCCAAATGTTATCTCTGAAATAAGTCTGCACTTTAGGCAGATTCACTTGCAGTGTAACGTGAAAAGGGTACCTATGATGGGACAGCCCATGGATCCAAACCTTTTCAGCTTGCCAGCCAAGAAGTCTTCCCTCTTCAAAATTTACAGGTTGTAGAGGAGCAGGTGCAGTTCAGGTGTCTTGGATGCATATCCATTTGCTGGTCAAGAAACATTACTCATACCTGGTTATTCACACATAAAAAAAGGCTGCTGAAGAGAAGCTGACTACTTGAAGCATGAATATGATCTAACTTTCCAAATGCTAATTCACTAAGTCTTACCAGACCCTTTAGAAACTGCTGGAACTGAATCTGTTTTAAATTATTCTATTTTAAGTGATCACCAGAGTCTAGTCTGACATTCTGTATAAGACAGGCCAAGGAATTTCACTGAGTTCTCCAGACCACAAATCCCTTCTTAGATCCATCAAACCTTCATATCTTTGTCATGCAACTGCAAAATCACAAAGAGTTTGTGGGTGTTTCCAGGTTGTGAATTTGTGGTTTTAAGTCCAGACCTTTAGTTATTTAAGTAGTAATATAAGATATTTGTGTTAAGGCAATGAGTTTTCTGGAAAAATTTGTTGCAACGTGCCAAGATTGCTTGCTATGGAGAAAGGGAATGAAACCAACCATTTCCTCTAAGAACTCAATTTCAATAAAATAATCCTGTGTTTGAGCTTTGAGGAATTGTTGTCACTCGGTTTTAACACACATTTCCTTTTCACTTTATAAAGCATCTTCAATAGGCATTTGATCCTGTCAGGACTATAGGTGAATTGGACTTCTGCGTTCACCCAGAATGGCCAGCCACTATCCTGCATGACAGATGGGAAATGCAACAAAAGAGATATGCATACTGCTTTACTTAAAAGTGTATTTTCAAATCTTTATTTTCCCCTAAACAGGATAAAAAAAATCACAGAAGTCCAGAAATTCTAAAAAAGATAATGCCAGGTGTTTTGAGGGAAAACTATGGGAACAGATGGCTTTACTGGAGGAGGTAAAATAAAAATTTCTAGATGCTATATTTGAAACTTGGTGAAGAAGAGCAGCTGAATCTGGAGGATGGTGCCAGCATCTACCCTCTGATTTGAGTGAAGAACTTGACAGAAGTGCAGAACCAAAGCAATAAGGGCTGTATTCCTTCTTATTTCCAAAAATCAGAATGAAGGCTGACACCAAATTAATAATACAACCTTCGCATGAAGGCTCTGCTCTGACTTCATGTGTACTACCATACGTGGCCTTGTTCCCAACAATTGCATAAGTCTATAAGCTTCCATAGAGCCAGCACATGTAATCGCCACTGCTGGCACCAATTATGCTTGGCATTGTATCCAAACACCCACTTTGCACCAGATCTGTCAGTATCAAAGCCATGAGGCTGGAACTTTTCCTGTGCTCTGGAATACATTGATTCAAATAACTCGTCAAAGCTGTAATTATGAATAACTGTTATATCTGCATGCTTCTTTGGGACTGGATATCGCTAGAGAGTACAAAGTTATAATAAAGGCAATTCAACCATGGCAAAACATATACCACACTATACTGTACTATAAGGTCTGTTGTGCAAATGACACCCTGTACCTGAACTGAGGGCAGCAGGCTGCTGCCCTCTGGCAGTGTTGGTCTGCATTTGAAAACAGTAACATATACCTCCTTCTCAAGCCTATAAGCTCTTAACAATTTATACATGTAAAATAAATATCCATATCATTTATACGGTTTTAAACAAACAAGCACATACATTATATTCATATTTGAAAAGAGAAGTCTAGACTGCATAGAGAGGCAAGTAGACCTAGATCATCTATGAGGGAGGGATCTACAGGAAGGTACCAAAGGAGCAATGAGCAGATGAGACTCATTGATGATCCACAAAGCTAACTAACAGGATATTAATCTGTGGTCTGCACGGTGTACTTTGTCCTTCACCCAGCTACCTGCAAGCAGTCCTGATGAAAACCATGGGCCAGTTATTCAGCAGGCAGCTTTGCATGTGCAAGTTTACCAGGGAAGCTCTTAGGGCTTGGTTGTGCCTTTCACCCTGGCTGATGCAGAACACAGTTACACAGCTGAATAGCCCTGTCATTCACAGAAGGGCTGCACCCTTTCTTGCTCTACAAAACAGGTCCTGTGTGAAGACAAGCACACATATTGACTACTAGTCTTCATCATGTAGCTTGTACCCCTAAATTATAACAATCACGGAGAAGACATGAATATACATCACGATGTTTGGTCCTCTGTCTGAAAATATCTTCCCGAAATGCTCTTAACGGATTCAACATTTAACCATAATAGTTGCGCAAGTTATTTTGTAAATTGTTCTGCAGAAGAATGGAAGCTGTATAAGTAAGAATTGAAAAGTACAATGAGATATGTATTTCTGAAAATAATTTTCGGGCATTCAGTCCAGCTGTGCATCTCTTTCATTGGTTCCTACACACAAGTAGTCAATTATGTGAAATATTTAAACAAGAGACTTTATCTTTGAAACTTGTAACATCATTTACTTACAGCTCTGTTCTTTCATATTAGCTTACATTACTAGAAAATGGAAATAAAATATTTTTTACCACAGCTGTATATCTGCAGTTAGCAAAAGGGGTTTGCATTGGGAAAATGGACAAACTGATGCAAGCTCTTTCAAATTGCACACCTGTGGCAACTACATCTTATGGTTTGATTGACATGAGAGTAGAAATGAAAATACCAGCTTAACCCTTATGTCTTGTGTTACTCACCTCTCTCTTTTGTTCAAGGCTTTTCAGCACCCTTCCCTTTTAAAAACTGCTTGCTGCCATGAAGTTTTCCCAGTTTATTTCGTTAAATCGTGCCTCCCCCTGCTGGTTGTGCAAAACAGAATTTGTGAATAAAACCCCACTGTGCCAAAGGAAACAGTTGAGAGAAATCACCAGCAGTAAGAAAGGATAGTCCCAGTCCTGACTCTGGAGTAGCATGGGCAAATCTCCATATATGCAGTGGAGGCTCTTGGACCTCCTCCGAGCTTCATCGTTGCTTATTCAGGCACAACAAGATCCACTTTCCTCTCAAACATGATACAACTGCGAGGGGTTGTTGCTGGGTTTCTTTTTTTTGGGGGGGGAGTATTGGTTGTTTGTTGTTTGTTGGTTTTTTTTGTTCTTGGTTTTTTTTTCTCTCTAGAACAGGTAGTGTAACGAAGTCTCTGTAAATAGGAGGTTCCACTTATCTTTTAGTAATTTGGTAAAGTTAGAAAGAAACCACAGATGGGCAAAGCATTATTTTTGGTTCCACATCCAATACATCTTTACTGAATGACTGTGTACAGTGACAGAATGCATACACTGTAAGTTGGTGTGTTTTCTAAGCTGCTAAAATTTACTGAACAGCCAGCAGTTTATTTCTGTAAAGTCTTAATTAGCTTTAATTGCCATAGGTCTATTTATACCTATTTTCACCCATTTATTCAGCCTTTCTTTATGTTTACAGAACCAGTATAAGAACATCTAGACTGTGATGCTGAAAATGTTTTGCTAATTCAAACATATATGAACCACAGGATGTATAATTTTCAGAACTACGTCTACATGGGCTGCAATTTACATTAAATTGCTGTTTTGGTTAAATGGCACCTTAGCTACCAAGCAACTCTTTGAATAGTTGTTTCTTTAATTATTATTTAATTTTGTGGTTATGACTGGTTTTCAGTTAAAGAGGGTACTACTGACAAATTCAATTAAAGGAAAATAGAG
>VZTL01075108.1:1716-21822 GCA_013400535.1 Scopus umbretta
AGCTTTACCATGCCACTGAACAAAACCACTCACATTGGGCGGACCACAAACCAGTCTAAATTTTTAATCAACTATTTTTCCCTATCATGCAGAGAAATGGTGGGTTCCTTTTCCACACTAATAAGTACCTCAGACGCCTTGTGTCATGGGAAATGGATCACCAGTGCACAAATCTGGTCTTAATAAACTGTAAATTGTATCTTCAGCTCTTGATAGGATTAATATACCAAAGCACAAGCAAAACATAATTAATACCAGAAAAGATATTTCTGGTTAAAGAAAGCTGGCTAAAACACCTCATGTATTTAGCGTGCTAAGCTCTTGGTGTAGTCTTGTGAAAAATATTACATTGGGAGATTCCTGAACACTTGAAAAACTGATCTCAGTTGTAAATGATTACAACTGTGATTACAACAGGGAGAGAGTGCACAGGCAATGCACACAGTCATCTAGCTGATCGCAGCATGGACTACCTCAGTTGTAAATGATTACACTGTGCACTCTCTCCCTGTTGCTAGAAATGGAAAAAGCTGTCTGTCTTTTCTGGATTTCAGATGAATGGAACGAAAAGTATGTCACTAACCTTTTGCAGTAGATTTTAGTGGTAGGAGATTAAATGAAAAGAATTTAAAACATGGTCATTGGGGCTGCCCTTATCGGGGCAGTGTGCATGAATACAGCAGAAGTACCTTTACATGGGCCTGCTACCACAGCAACTCTTTCTCTTCCAATGTGCAAAGGACCAAGGAAGGTGTCAGCAATTGGAGCAGATCTGAGGTTTCACAGTGGTCAGACAAATGGAGGAAGAGGATCTCAGGCTGCTCATTTGTGGGAGGTGTGTGAAAGCCACCTTCTGTGTTCCTTCAACAGTTGCTTACAGCCTGCTGCTTCCAGAGCCTCAGGTAAAAATATACCTACAGGTGGAGCTGAGAAGCCCTTTTTACTGTTCACCAGGTTTCAGGTACTTCAATGCCATCCTCCCCAAATGCAGACTCACAAATCAGACTTTCCAGTGCAGTGAAATTTCCATTATGAAGGTTCTTGAAAGTAACCTTCTTTTAGTTCTTGGAACTGAGAAAAAGTGACAGTTGCATGCATTTAAATTCCTGTCATAAGAGGTGGATAGCATGCAAATGGCAAAACCTTATTAATATCAATACAATCATTTATACTGTAATAATAACATAAATAAGCTTCTTCAAAGGATTTAGGGCAGGTATCTGGAAAAACATTCTGTCATCTACCTTTGATGAGAGCTTCAAGGCAAATAATAAATGAGCAGATGAAACTTTCTGTAGAAAGTCATGTTTTCAAATGTGTCCAAATAACATTTTCAGTTCCTGATAGCAGTGTGCTAAAAGCAAAAGCAGATCATTAAAAATAGAGAAGGTACTTCCAGATTAATAGGTCTGGCTACAAAAATCCTGAAGTTTCTCTTGAGAGTTGCCAATGAATAAATTAAACTCGCTTCATTTCCAGTGAATTAACATCAAACTAATTTCCAAACCAGTGAAAACTAAAAATAAAAAACAGAAGAATGTAATTCCTTGTACCCTAAATTTGTTTCTTGCAAATTCTGCCCCCAAGTGTTTTTGCAAATTAAATTAAATGATTGACTAGTTAGAGGCACAACGAAAGACAGCTAGCATATATAAGTGAAGGAAAATAAATACATTGATTTGATGAAGCCATGACTGTACACAAAATACTTAAGTATGATTTGAAAGAAATCCTGAGTTAGGTATAAAGGAAAGATGTCATATATGTCCTGAGTTACAGAAAGGAGAAACAACTCTTTTGTCAGTAATAGCCAGATTCTGAGGTGATTTGAGACAAAATATCCCTACTAGGTAATGCAGAGTACAGTGTTGCAGTGATCCAAGCTATGCTACACAAAGTGTTTACTGTAGCTTTAGACAGACTCTCAGACATGTCCAAATAATAATAGCCAGAGGACAGCCCAGGAATAGCCTTAAAACTACTCTCATTTCCTCCCTTTTGAGGTCTGAGAGGCTGCACAGTTTCAATTTCTGAAACCTGAGGAAGAATTTGGGAAAGACCAGGCGAGGGTATTTTTTCAGTAGGGGATATTTTAATCAGTAACTGGAGGGCTCTAACATACTACTTACCAGAGGCATTTATTAAAAAACTGGTTATGAATGTAGAAGATGTTATTTACAAGAGATGAAGGGATGTCATGGTTTGAGCCATTGCTGCTTTAAAAATATTTCTGATTCAGACTGAAGCAGCCCATGAACTAATTACTTTGGTAATGATGTTGCATAAATGAATGGGAATTTAATTATGGAGACAGTTAGTCAAATTCAAAAGGGTCAGAATAGGAAAATGACCACATGAAAATGTAAATCCATTTAGGTTGAAAAATCAACTAAGAAAATCAAATTATTCTTGAGCCAACACCATATTTTAAGTACATGAGGAACTTGATTGCAAGGGAATTACCACAGCACGTAAAATCAGGTATGTGGCTAAGGTTCTTTCTGAGTCAGGTCTTGTAGAAATACAGTGCAGTAAGATAATCTTCAAAGTATTAGACTTCAGCTGGTAGAGCAAAAGTTGTTTAGTGGAGTTAGCTGTGCTAACAGAAGGTGAAAGGTTTTCAGAAGAGGTGTATTCCAAAGGACAATATTGTTGAGTTGTCATTACAAAATTTAATCCTGAGCCTTTTATTTGAATTCCAGCAAATCTTTCATTGGAGGTAAGGGATGTGGCTGCTTTGTAAGACCAGTAGAATCAAGCTTTCAGTTTGAGCTGATTGTGAGAGAGACTGTGAGAGAAAATGTTTCCTGTATGACTTCTTAGCTGTGTCTCCAGTATATAGATACCATTCTTCTGCTTTGGAAATCTTTATCCACATAATAGATCATATTTTTATCTTGGTTCAGCTTCTAGGGTCTCAGGCTCATCCTGCTGGCATCGGAGTAAATTAGACCCGTATTTGCAACAATATATTTTTAATCTTTATACACACACATTAAAAAAAAAATGTTGATATGCTGAGTAAAATCCTTGCTCCATTAAAATTACAGAGAATTTTGCCCGTACTTTTAATTGGGTCAGGATCCTGTCCCGTGTTCCTTCTGTAGAACCAAACGGAACGCCCAGATGACCCAAGCTACTTTACAGTGTGGAACTGAAAGCCAAACACTTAATCCATTTCAGGACTAAGAAAATGTGTTCTCCTTACCAAAAAAATGATCTCGCATTCTGTTGAGGACTCTATTTTAACACAGAGAACTTTGGTTTATTTCCGTATATGAGATGGGTTTATTTGCAATTTGGGGACATGTAGGGTTGCTTTAGGCCCCTGAACATCCCTGTGAATGATTGCATTCATTAGTGGGAGCTATATATTTCCTGGAAGCAGCTTTTGCAAGACAGATTAACCAGTAAGGAAGAGTTTTGTTATTTTTCCCCCTTTTATTAACTTTTGTTTTATGAATACATAAAGACTTAAATATTTCTGAAAAATTACAGTCAACCCCTTAAGATACCAAATGTCAATTAATTCAATTCAGTTAAAACTCCTATTTATGTTCTGAAAGTGAGTCATTTCCCATTTAGCTATGTAATACTTCACTTTCCACTTCAAAGGGGAAGAAATAGTTCACAGTAAACATTATTGCCTCCTTAAACTTTGTTACTGATATCATGCCTTGGATGCTAGGACTGTGCAGTTAGACCTCATTTAGAAAATGGGTTAAATGTCTTGTAGACGTACCTGTACGATGTATAGCATAAAAATACTAAACTCAGTGAAAGATTATGCAGCGTATAAAACACAGTAGACTTTTTATGATTGACTTTGAATTTGCAATCAATGAAAACGTCTTTAACTATCTAGAAGTCTTGGACACATTGCTGATGAAAAGGTAATGAAAGGAATTAAATTTGAAGAATTACTCATATCAGTTTTGGTAGATTGTTTTCCTGTAGAGTTTAAGATTTAGGAAAAAAATGCTAAATCTGAGCTGTGAAATAGCCCTTTTCTTCATCCTCTAACATTTTTTCTTACAATTAGCAAGAAACAGGCAACCAAACCCCCAAATACTTACAAATATTATCCCGTCATACCTTCCACCTCTTCTATCCCAAGCTATTTCCTCTCTCTTTCTGTTATGTGGGGGTTTTTTTCCGTCTTCAGGATGTTCTAATCCTCATTTTTGTTTTCTTATTAAAATCCTTGCTTAAGGTAGGGAATACTGTTTAGCATCACTGTGTGCTAATCCAACCTCCTCAAATACTGTCTGCTGCAATCTGAGATGTTATGCAGGAGGGACTGAAATTACTACATTACAAAGGAGTGGATCATTCTGAGTAGCTGTTTTTCCTTTTTCAGAGGGTCCTCTGGTCTTTTTTCTTTGGAACATAGGAACATCCCATTGTGTAGTGTTTCTTTCCACATGCCTGCTGACATAGGGGATGCTGTCCTTGCTTGTAGAGGACTGAATGCAAAGCCATCTGTTTAGTTTGGGGAGACAACCCTTACCATGTACCCATTTGTTTCTACTCATTTTGGTTTCTCTGTGCTGTGATTTTGTGGTACAGGTGAGAAAGCTCTGATTACTGGATTTGTTCATGAAGCAATATGCAGAGAGCTTGTTTTTCTCATGTGCTCTGATATTTACAAGTATCACCTACATATATCATAGAATATCTCGAGTTGGAAGGGACCCATGAGGATCAACATATCATGAGGATATACTGTTGTTCATTTATTTCCTGTGTATGCTTTCTTGAACAACGCACTTAAATCAATGACCTCAAAATGTATTGTAGGTTCTGGATGGGAAATTGAAGGCTGTGAATATAAATTTCTAATTGCATTTAAAAATACAGATATATTTCATCACTCGTTTGAATTCTACCCAGGCAATTAGTGGATAAAAAGTGTTCAGGGTCCCTTGTAACATGGACTTTGGGAGCTTGGCCCAGCTCTCACAAATACCTTATTCGAAGAACCTCACTGGTACTAGATCCTCCTGCTCATTGACTCAGCAGAGAGGTCAGATGGGCACTCAGCATCTCTCACATGCGCTGCATCCAGACACACTTCACAAAGACAGGACAGACACAATGACAGTAACTGACTGAGCCTGAAACTGCTGTAGGTCGAGTGCCCAGCACCCTCTTTACGTCTGTTTTTCTTTCTTTCCTAAATCTTGTTGGAGTTACATTTTGCATGCTGATGAGTAAGATAACTGAAAACTTCATTAACTTAAAAGAACAGAAAATCATACCAGATTGTTTAGCTCAATTAATCAGAAGTAACTCTCACAACAGATTGAAGAGTATTAGAACAAAAAAGTGGTGTCCTCCCTGCATGTATACTCCTGCAGTGCAGCATGCAGATGGTCATCTCTAAATCTCAAATCTTCAACTGTAAGAGAATCCAAAATGACTTAGGAAGACACACATTTACCAGTCACTGCAATCAGTGCGTGGCAGCTGCCAAGGTCGAGCCCACGAGTACAGCAGCTGTTCCCAAGCCCTGAAAGAGGGAGCTAAGAACCAAGTGACAGCCCTCCTCAGTGCTATGCTCTGGACTTCACAGCATTTGCAAAAAGTTGCTTTATGCAATAACCAAGTGTTTCTGCATTTCTGAAAGAATTAATTTCACCCAGCTGAATTCTTGGGGATTTCTTTTACTTTCTCCCTTCCTCCTCCCTCAGCTCTCAGAATGCAAAATCAGCTCCAAAGAGGGAAAGCAGACCTCTGCATGCCATAGCAGGGTATCTTCCCTTTCTTTCAGCCTTTCACTAAAAGCCCATCAGCAATTATAACAATATTATCTTTCTTTAGTTATGGGTATGATTCAAAGGACTTCATCAGTAACTGTGCAGCCTGCATGTGGTGGATTTTGTCATATTCCAGCATATAAGGAGGTCAGACATTAAATGTTTTCACCAAAGAGATGAAGGCATTCTGTGCACTGAGAGCCCTTAGTTCTCCTATGCCTAGGTCAGATGCTATGAGGATATTTCACAAAAGAGAGAGGGATACATAGCAGGGAAAAACCTTGTGCTGTTTAGATATGACAATTCACACACACCAAGTATTTCTCCTTGTTTCTCCTCTTCCCTGGCATTTGTGGCAGCAGCTCTGAATGGGAATTCCTATGATGTGATGCAGAAACACTTTTCTGGGGAAATAGGTGCTGTAAACTCTGTTTAAATGTAGTATTAGGGCTGCATGCCCTTGGTTGCTTCTCTGGCAGTTGTTGAGGCTTAGCTGATTGGTTTCTTAACTGGTGAGCAGGCATCTGTAGAGAAGACATTGATCTCTGTAAAAGTGGTCACATTATGTCCTAGGACAACAAGCAGCTAAATTCAGGTTTTCAGAGGTATCTATGAATGAAGCTGGGGTCTGTGTCACTACAGCGCTCTGCTATCAGTTATGATGTACAGAGGGTGAATTTCTCACCTCTCTTTTTATCTCAAAGATTTTGACATATCTTGGAAAAAAAGGCATTGTAATCTAGTTTCATAGATAATTTTTATTTTTAGCTTAGCTTTCTATGCAGCCCCTCCTTTTTTTCTTCTCCAAGGCCCACCTTGTTCCGTAAGTGCTCTTAGCGTGTACGAATGTGGATGCACGTGAGTGCATGAGAAGGTATGACAGAGATGACAGATAATTAAATGACTGCTGTCTTTCCCCTCCCCCCTCCTCTCCTCCAAACATTTTCTAAAACAGCATTAATACGTGATAGCATACATTTATTCTCTCATCCTGCCTGTTCAGTGGAGCCTTTGGTGTTTGTTGGGGGGGGAATTTTCTTGTTTTGATGTACGGATTTTCTTGTATTCTGTATATTAATGCTACAGAAGGCAACACTAGACCAATACATCATTCCTGTGAGCAGCGAGGGTCGGTCAGTGCTCTGATATTGATATACTGTGCTTTTAAGGGCAGACCTATGAGTCCTTGTGTATACTTAATTTGCCTTTAGTATAATTTCAGTCTCAGTTTCTTTTTTATAATATGTCTATGATCAGTGACCATCAGAGTGGGGAAGAAATGAAAAACCCTCAGAATGAATCTGCATTTTCTTTGAATTTATTGCAGTGAACTGCTTTCAAATGAGAGCAAAAGAGAAGGGAAATACAGCTGCAGATGATGACAAAGGAAATCAGATTTGTTTAAACACAGCTGGAAACAATGCTGGAGATGAAGACAGTGCTTTGAAATAATTTTTATAGTCAAAGTTAGTGGCTGCATAAGAACTTTCCAAACAAATTCAATTTTCTCTCAAGCTGATATGTTTTACACACTGACTTTTGTGAACATTTGCAATGTGTCTGGATACCAATGCAATTGCTAATAGTGTTGTTGCCTTCTGCTTCTTGTGTTGTCAAAAAAAAAGTACGTTTTCTTATAGTAATCTGGTAAAGACCCTCCACTTGTCCCCAAGGTTCCTTTTCTAAGCAATCATATCAAATTCCTCTCTCTGGATTGATATTGCTTGTTTTTTTCTGCAGGGATCTTATGATGACTATAAACAAATAACTCATGGCTACTCCCTCTGCAGTGCAGGGGAGAGAGTCCCATGTTCTTATGTGGGCTGAAATTTTCTTTTTGTCAACCAAAATATTTTTTTACGCACCATGGTAGTGTTTTGTCTTGGTGAAAAAAGTTGATTGCTTTTTATTTAAATTGCAAATACTGACTGTCAAAAATTTCAGTAAACTTTGTAGCTGACTGGGAAATATGGAAAAAGCAAAAGTGGAGTTGTATATTTTATTTGAAATCTCAAAATGTTGTAATTCCACATAAGTCCGTGAGCTAGTAACATAACCAGTCCTCAGTGCAAACCTGGGTCAGGAGGGTGAGGAGGTGTCTCATACGCCACAGTGCTAAGCTGTGTTTGCAAAAGGACTCCCAGGACTCAGTTACTGATTTTGTAGATCTTTTCTGTTTGGTGTTAGGGAATGAACCTGAAGTTGATGCTGCTGAAATAAACGGAGGAGGATCTGTGTGACTGTGGTCATTTCTGTACCACACGCTAAAGAGCTTATTCCTTGCTGGGTAATCCTACTGAGGAAGAGTAAAACGCCATTAAGGCTTCCAGTAAATCTTTTTGTAGAGTAAACCAGTGACATGCTGTTTGGATGACAGTACAAGGATGTAGCTTGATGATCCAGTAACAGGTTGGAATCTGTGGATTCCTGATTTCTAGTGCTGCCTGTGACACTAAGACAAAGCATAATCTTGGTCAGATACCTTGTTTTCCTTTGTCTCAATCTTCCAGTTCATAAGTGATAAAGTTTTCACATTTACCCTAATGGAGTCTTTATGCAAAGGGAAATAAGTACAGTGAAGAGGAGGAAAGAAGCCCTGTTGCTTGTATTGAAACGTATTACAGATGAGGCTAGACAGTAATGTGTTATCTGAAAGGCTTTTATTCCTTGCTACCTTAGAGAAAATTGAGCTTTAACACATGCATAGCTGATCTTGACAGCATGTCTCTTTATCTATTAAGTATCATTTACACTGCAGGCTGGCTGAGAAGAACGGTATTCAGGTGAGTGCAATTTCGTTGCCAAAGCATTGATCAAAAGGGTTTTCTTTTAATGCAGACAGACAAGGTACAGAGTATATATGAATGTAAAAAGTAGATCTAGAACACTGAAGGACTTCCCTTCTATTAAAAGTTGAATTTATTTCATTAATGAGGTGGTGAAGGATGTTGGAATTGTACTTTGTACAACTTCCAATGAGACAGCAGAGTAACCAGGCACCTCTAATGTGCATGGGATCTGGGTACGTCAATAAATCATTAAAAAATCATAGGCTTTTGGCATTGAATTATTTGACTACAGTGACAAGCCATTAAGCTCCAGTCCTGCAAAGAATCACTTGTATTTTTTTCCTCCCAAAGGTAGTATGTGATGAGCCCCTTAGAGAGACAAGGTGCTTTTTCCAGTCCTGGTACTAGAGTTGGTTCTAGGGAGAGCTGGGCTTGGCTCCCGTCTCTGCCATAAACTGTGTATGATTAAAGCAAATCACTTATATCCCCTGTACTTCAGCTTATTGTTAAATGAGAAGAATATTATGGCCTTCTCACCCTCTCCTGTGTTTTGGGGAAGTAACTGTCTTCATGTGTTTGCACAGTTCTAGCACAATAGGGTCTCAGGTTTGGCTAGTGCCTACATGCACTACAACGAAAAAAATGTAGTAATAGTAATAGAATGCAAATTTTCTTAATTTGCACCATGAAGTCTCCTGAAATAAGAAAACGTTATTTTGTCTGAGAAAGTTCTTTTTAATTGGATGTAATTGCCTGCAAGGACTATTAGCTCACGTGCTTTCTAGAACATTAAAATCAAATCTGAACTGCTTTTTCTGTTCTTCAGGGTAAGAGCATTTCAGTGCTTTATTACTCATCATGAAGGAGAATATACTTTAATCTACATTAGAGTTACAGTCTGTATTGCTGTTGTAGTCATGAGATTTTTAATCACTGTGTTACTAATTTGTTGTAATAAAAATATTGGTTTACATTACTGTTAAACTTCCTTAATTACTTACTGTAATCATTATAGGCAATATTGCCAGCTTGTGCTACTCATTAGGAAAAATAGCTCCTATTCAGTGTAATCCAGGGCGATACTTTCACCAGACCCTTGTTTCCATGTTAAAATTGTGAGATATATGGGCCTTAAATGCTCAAGTAGAGAAGACTCCGCAGCAGGGGTGTTGCAAAGGTAGCAGGGAGGATATGGCAAAGATGCTTTGGGGTGTTTGAGGTGCACAAGGATGCACGGTATGCCAGTAGTGACTTGTAATGGCACAGCTGAAGTGCTGTGGCAATCTGAGAAATACTGTGGTCCTCAAAGCAGCAAGGAGAGACTGACGTTACACGACTTACTCTATTGGGTTTGCGTGGCAAGGTTTTGGTAGCAGGGGGCCTACAGGGTTGGCTTCTGTGAGAAGCTGCTAGAAGCTTCACATGTGTCTGATAGAGCAAATGCCAGCTGACTCCAAGATGGACCCGCTGCTGGCCAAGGCTGAGCCCATCAGTGACAGTGGCAGTGCCTCTGGAACAATGTATTTAAGAAGGGGGAAAAAAAACTGCACAACTACAGCTGGAGAGAGGACTGAGAATATGTGAGGGAACAACTCTGCAGACACCAAGGTCAGTGAAGAAGGAGGGGGAGGAGGTGCTCCAGGCACCAGAGCAGAGATTCCCCTGCAGCCCGTGGTGAAGACCATGGTGAGGCAGGCTGTTACCCTGCAGCCCATGGAGGTTAACGGTGGAGCAGATATCCACCTGCAGCCTGTGGAGGACCCCACACTGGAGCAGGTGGATGCCCAAAGGAAGCTGTGACCCCGTGGGAAGCCCATGCTGGAGCAGGCTCCTGGCAGGACCTGTGGCCCCATGAAGAGAGGAGCCCACACTAGAGCAGGTTTGCTGGCAGGACTTGTGACCCTGTGGGGGACCCACACTGGAGCAGTCTGCTCCTGAAGGACTGCACCCTGTGGAAGGGACTCATGCTGGAGCAGTTAATGAAGAACTGTAGCCCATGGGAAGGACTCATGTTGGAGGAGTTCATGAAGGACTGTCTCCTATGGGAGGGACCCCATGCTGGAGCAGGGACGAATGTGAGGAGTCCTCCCCCTGAGGAGGAAGAAGCGGCAGAGACAATGTGTGATGAACTGACCGCAACTGCCATTCCCTGTCCCTCTGCACTGCTAGTGGGGAGGAGGGAGAGAAAATCAGGAGTGAAGTTGAGCCTTAGAAGAAGGGAGAGGTGGGGGGAAGGTTTTTTATGATTTATTTTTTATTTCTCATTATCCTAGTCTGATTTGATTGGTAATAAATTAAACTGATTTTCCCCAAGTTGAATCTGTTTTGCCCATGACAGTAATCGGTGAGTGATGTCTCCCTGTCCTTATCTCGATCCACGAGCCTTTTGTTATATTTTCTCTCCTCTGTCCAGCTGAGTTGGGGAGCAATAGAGCATCTTGGGTGGGCACCTGGTGTCAAGCCACAGTCAACCCACCACACTTACATATATCATAACTGCTCTCCACTCCCATTTATTGGGCTTGTGAGACTGGTTGCCTCTATGCTTCAGCAAGAAGTGCTTGCAGAGATAGTCTTGACAATAGAAATAAGTTCAGCACACCATTTCAACTTACCTAATCTCCTCCTGAGTAGGAACGACTAGCCAAGGGATCACTCTGCAAACAGAGCTACACTGCTTACAGTCCTAGAACAAATTTGTTCAGAGCTGTCTTGCGTCACAGAGTGTGGGCCCATCTTTGGAAAACCAGCACAGAATCTTTCTGTATCATTTAACAAAGTTGTGTTCTTACTATTTAAAGGTGCCAGATATTGCCTCCAAAAGTTTCAAACTTTTTTTTTCAACAGCAGAAAAATTTTGTGCCACTTCTGTATAAGGACAGGATGTTGTAGTTCCCTCTAATATTCATTCCTCAGCTGAGGCTGCTGGATAGTGTCAGTGGGTAAGATGAGGACATCAGTTGACTGAGAACTGGATGGAAGCCACCAGCTCATGTCAAATATGCCATCCAATGGCTTTGAAATCTGGCACCTTGTCAAGTCAGGGCATAGCTGATCTTGCACTCTATGCCATATCACAGTACCAAGTACATGAGCTAGACTTAGACTTAGTTTAAAAGGCCATGGGTAACTGTCCTTGTTCATTCTTTGATCGTGATCTTCTGCCTAATATCTTGTCACTAATAGTAAAGCAAAGTTTTGCATACTTAATTGCTATTTAGGTTAATGTAGCTTATAAGTCTATGTCATCTTTTTCTGTTTTCCAGACATCTCCCAAATAGCTGATGGATGTTGCGTCCGTATATACCTTTCTGAAATTCAAGTTTAAATGGCAGAAGCCATGACAGAGAAATTAGCTTATCTATCTGAGCTCTGAGTGGTAGGAGGCCTCAATTCTTTTGATGTTTTTGTTATGCTGGGAAATCAAATCCTTAAATCAGAACACCACATTTATCTCACAAAATTAGATTGGTTTCAGCACAACCCAGTAAAGAACATCTGTGACTACACAAAATATGCCATTAGTGTATCAACCAAATTAAGGGACTGTACATGGTATTTAATTTGAGAGATGCCAGTGGTGCAGTTATTTTTTTTCTGGTGCTAAATATAATAAAGAAAAAGTATGTGACTTTTTCAAGTATATGATGTACTTAATTCTTCTTTTTTTGCTGTAGCATTAGTAGGCATGGTAGTGTTGGGTTGATGGTTGGACTAGATGATCTTAGAGGTCTTTTCCAACCTCAATGATTCTATTATTCTATGATGTGTAAAGCCTAAACAAGAGAAATTATTCCATGAAGGGTAGAGAGCTTCTTGTATTCATGTTACCTGTGTACATCTGAGCATTTCTTCCTTGGGAATATTTGAATCTATTTTAAAAATATAATTATTTAAATTTGAACTGGTTCGGTCCTCTACAAAGACCGACCAGTGAATCTATCTTAGATCTCTTCTTTCTGAAGTACAGATGATCTTACTTGAGATGCTGAGGTAGTGTAAGAACTTCCATCTCCTCTTTTGTCTGGTAAGAAATACAATAGGGGAGAGTATCATGGGTTGATTGTGATTATTTAATCCCTTACAGCAGTTTGTTAAAAGGGGCATTGCTAGGACTCATGTCCAGTAATTTCTGAAGGGTGTCATCAGAGAATGCTTTTCATTATTTCATAGTTGGGGAAGTAATCTGAAACCCAAGGGACACAAGCACTTGACTAAAGCATTGACTAAAGTCCTTGGACTTCTGTGACTGTTTTCAGAGGCAATACAGGAGAAGCAGATAGAGAATTTAGAGACAGCCTATTACTGTATTAAAGGAATACACAAAGGTTTCAAATTTTATGGGATGCAGTAGCCAGTTAAAAGAAACATGGAAAGAAGAAAAGAAGAAAATACAAAGAATCCTGTATCAATTATATGGTGGGTGGGTGGCTGTCTCACTTGCTTTGTGGGATGACCAGGAATACTTAAGTGAAGATGAAAAATAGATGTTCTGGTGTCACTAAAAGTTACAGGAAGTGGTTCTTCTAGGAGCCACTTGGGAAAGATGGGAATGTAGGAAGAAATGCATTTAACTATGCTTGCTTTAAAGTGATAGAAGAATTAAGTGGACTGGGTTGAACTTTGGTGATAGTTTCTGGCAAGAATACTGAACCCAGTTTATAAAAATTGAGGTCAAGGAGCTTTGGTTACATCTTACACATGAGTGAATAGGAAATATGATACTGTAACCTTCCTAACCAAGTGGATTAGGTAATATATATCTATAAACTGATGGCTCAGTCGGTGGCTTGGAAAAGATAGATGGCATTTTAGGAAATTCAGTTTAAAGTGCACCTACAATTGAAACTAAGCAGTAAAATACAGAAGAGGGGATAATAATGTTGTAAACTATGCTACTGAAAGTTCACTGTGGATGTTGGGAACTGGACCATAAAATGACTGAAAATAGGCACCATATTCTTTCAGTAGCTACTGAGCCCTTCCTAGGCAAAGGATGTTGTCAGGAATCTGTGATTAAAATCAATTACTGCCTAGGCAGCTTACCATCTGGAGGAGGAGAAAATCTTTCATTCTGTCAACTCATGCATCTCATTTTTGAGTTGTGAAAAACTCAGCCAATCCACTGTGTTCAGTAACTCGCTGCTTCCGTAATGTTCTGTTTTCAAAGTTCAACTAGAGATAATTATCTTATTTATCATTACTATATTTATCTAAATTTAAACCAGTTCATTTTAGGGGGCTATAGAGAAATTTCAGGGGTGGGAAATGTATGTTATAATTCTTTTTTAATCTGAAGTTGTAATATTTTTTTTAGGACTCTGATAGGTTGGTCTTGAAAATGTAGAAAGTGCTGCCTCTCTGGCAGTGTGTATTATTTCAGTCGTTCTGGTGGTGACAACACGCAGAGCCAAATACAGCACTATCATCCCTACGCTGACATTGGTGGAGTGACAGCGTGGAGGATTCTGACCAAGGCTCTTGCTGTTGTGCTGTAGAAACTCACAACCCTTTTTAAGATAAAATTTGAAACCAGCCTTTTGGGATAATGAATTTCAGTCAAGAATTTCCCCTGTCCTTATTTCCCGAAAGGGCTATGTGAAATACATATGAGCAGTCTGACTGTGTAACCTCTGTTTTAGCTGCTGTTTAAATGTTTGTAAGACTCCACATAGTATTGCAGCAGCTGTTCATAACCTGCAGGGAGAAAATACTGGGATGAACAGTATGAGGATAGATGGATCCAGTAGGAATGAAGGGTTTGACAGGTATTTACATACAAATTTTCATGAGTTGCCACAAAACCTAGTTCTGCTTTTGAAATGCAACAAACTGAACATATAAAATACCTGCTCCATGATATATATACCATCATATATTTACATGGGTTTATTAGTCTGTTTCTGACAGGTATTTTACTTAGTTTATGTACACTTTTGGCTACATTTGATTCCTTTGCTTTATTGCATTTGCATTATTTTTATTGAATATATTTATTAGAATAAATTTAAAAGCCACAGCTGAGACTGGAGCCTCAAGATATGCAAATGTATAGAGAAAACTGTGTGAGAAAAAATAAAGGTGGGAGTGGACAAATAACTGATTATGGTTAGGTATTGAGTGGGACAGCTGAGCCTGGAGGCCTCCTCCATCCCAGTCCAGTGAGGGCTTCCAAATCCCCCAGTGTTGTTTTAATATCCCAGTTGTGAGAAGTAGAAATTGTCACAGTTCTAAGGACTGAATGGAATTTAGTCCAATACCAATTATGTATTTCAAGTATATTCTGATATGTTGTCAAAGGTTTTTTTTTACATTCTTCTGAAGTATCATTAAATTGTCTTAATTTTGGTAGCCAATTCCACCTGCACCTTTTAAAAAAGCTTTTTGATGAAGAATAAACAGGTTTGCACTGGTAGTTTTGCAAAATCTTTGACTTACAATGCCTGTCATGGTTTATTTTCTATAGGTCAGTCAGTTAAGCCTTTCATGTTTAGAAGGTTCAGTCCACATGAAAGTAGAGACAACATCCAGAACATGTAAAACAAAATCGTGTCACACATTTATGTCATCCTGATGAATTGCTTTAAAATAGTTCCCAGTGTGATTTCCACAAAATGTATTTTCCAGAAGGTTTTGTTTTTTTTTTTTGAATGTAACTATCATCTCAACTCTGGGGAGATAACTGATATCATACCTGTTATTTACATCAATTTTCTCTTCCTTGACTTCTTCCTGAACTGAAATCAGACCAACTAAACTAGCTTTTGGGATATCAGGTGTTCATAAGTACTGGTGACCCCAATGCTTGTTAATTGCATAATAAGTGATACAGATTTTATGAAATTGGAGAGTACCACTTCCTGACATCTGAATAGTTAGGTTGATAAGTATGTGTCTGTTCATAGAAAAGCTGCATTTAAGTTACCATCCTAAATCAAATTCTTTAACTGGCTTTTCATATTAGACTTTCCTTGTGAATGATTTGAAGCTGATAGTCGGTCTTCTCAGGTATTGTCTCTGCTAGTGATGTTGTATAAATCATCCTACATGGCATAGATTGATTTTAGTTGACTTAACATGAAACCATAGAAATATGAGCTGAATATCCACCTCTCTGTTTTCAGCATTTAAAGTTGAAACTCACTGTATACTTTCTAGCTTCTACCACCTTCAGGTCTATCAGGGCTGAAACCTTGACACCAGTGCTAGTAAGCCTTTTTTCCCAAAATGCTGGGAGTGAAGTAGTTCACCTTTTCTCTCATGGCTTTGTAAAGGTAGTATCTAAACTGTCTGTGGGGTATAATCCTCTGGGGCTTTTTTTTTCCCCTTCTCTTACAAGCACGGACCACATTCCCAAATAGAAAACTGTAAGGCTTCTGCCTGAAGTTTGGATTCAAGTCCATCTCTGCTATTTTTGAAGCTCTGTGCTAGCGAAGCTGAAGGTGGATTGTCACCAGCAAAGGTACTCCCTGGGTAGTATTCTGGAGCTTGGTCCTCACTGACATGGATTTTATTCATTGAGGTAGCTGAGAAACACACAGGGTTATGAGCAGAGTAGAAAGGAATGGTTCAAATGAACAGAGCAAGTGCTTTGTCATGTAAGAGCTGTACTCAGCCATGAGCCTTTACACTTCTCTTCCATGTAAGTGAGTCAGGAACAGTAGGGAGCCCCATTACTTCCCTGTATGTGGGCTACTTTATCTTCCGAAATGGGAAGGGGGCCAATACCACATTGCTATTCTGCTGTGCAGGAGGGAAAGAGGTGGGCAAGCAAGCATGTGAAAAATACTGAGTCTTGATGTTATTTTTCATCCTTCTACGTAGATTTATTTGCCAATGTTTCTGTATTTCTTCAACTGAGCCACAGCAAAAAAAGTAAAGCAAGCTGCTAGGGAAGGAGCCAAAACTATTTCCCTCAGTAGGGAATAACTGAGAGATGATGAGATCATACTTTGATTCTTTATTTGCTCAGGCTGTGTTACATTAACCTGTTCATATTTATTTGTAATATTTACCCATTAGTAAAAAGTCTGATGTGCTAATCAGAGTAACTTTATGGACAGCAGTTTCAGTTTAGAGTCCACACAGGCAGCTGTGTTGAAAGTACAGAGATTACCTTGCAGCAATTTTCTTGAAAAATACTTCCAATTTTTGTTACCAAGAGCAAACAAGCTTTCATACACTAATGGTGTAATATGAACTAGTCTGAGTTATGAGCACCTGTCAAGAAAAAAGCAGATCCTGATAACATTATATTTTAATAAAGATACTTTCCTTCTACTATCAAAATTGATTTCCCTAGTTTTGTATTTTTATTGCACATTCTCTACCGACTGAGAAGTATCAGTGTTCTGCCCAGTTCAGCTTTAGCAAGGCCATCACTTCCAAACTTGTTGTATTCTACTGTATCCTATATTAATAAATGCTGGTAATAAGAGATATGAGGGTTGAATGAACAAGCTGTTCATAAATCTCAGGAAATTTTCAATTAAAACATTTAATCTTCAGGATGCACAACAAGCTAGCTTTCAAAAGATACAGACATGAGAAATACTGGTTTAATATTTTAAAATTCTCATATCTTTTCTTGAGTGGTTACTTGCTCTTTGTGATTACAACGGCTCTTTATGAAAAAAAAATTGCACTTTCTGTCAGCAAAAGGTATTTTCAATGTAAAGGGCAGTAGTGAAATAAAAGGAAAGATAAAGAAAACAAGTTGACTGTAGGGAGGTAATGGCACTGTTTCAGTCAACAGCTATTTGTGACTGTTAATCAGATATATTTACTTTATATACCATTTCCTTTAATGACACATTCCCATTTTTTTGTGTGTGTGTAGTATGATGGTAATGATGATCCAGCTACAGGTGAATGAATTGGGCTCTTCTAAATCCCTAGCATCAGGCATGAAATAATCCACCTTGATTATTAACATCTCCTTTTAGTTTACAGTGTATGGGGTTAGATTTTTATTTGCATGTTAATAGTAAATATACTTAGCCTCAGAGATACCGTAAATATGCTACACGTTAAGGATGACAATGGTCTATTATATAACAAAGATCTTTGCTCAGTGTGAATTTAATGTGAATTTCAGGTAATAAAGCTGAACACTGCAGTTCAGCATGACACATTTCACACTTGGAGCACAGCCACATAGCGGCGTCCAAGTTATGAAGACCAAGTTTATCTGCTAAAGCAGCTGTATTGCCACCAGACTTGTTCTGGCTTGCACCATCCCAGCACAAGAATTCCTGTCACAGACTTTCTGTTTCGGGGTTGACTTTGTGCACCTTTCAGTGCACCATCTTTCACAAATGAGCAGGATCCTTATATATTTTCATTTTGTTGTTTGCATCCATCAAAGTAACGAGCAGCACAAGCTTGTATTAGATTTATGAAACATTAAATCATCCAGTGTGTCTAGGCTGCCCAGAGAAGTTGTGGATGTCCCATACATTTCTGTAGGTTCTCAAATGGCTGTTTCTCTCATTTTGTGTGTCCTTTTAGCTGCATCAGCTCCAGCTATTTCAATTCACAGGACACCCAACCAAGGTGAACTGTCAGTTCAGAGATGCAGTGTTGGCTTAGTAACTTAATTTTAAAATATAGAGATTTTTTAAGCTTTCCTTACAAAAGCAAGTTGGGGTCTAAACGAATTTCTCTACTTTTCTGGGAGCTTGAGGCTACTGTGGGTGACTTCTACATTTAAACTGCCCTAGTCAGCACAGTAGCAGGTTACTGCCATTGAAGACTGGGCAATTATTAGTTTCCCCAAGCAAGAAATACTATATACCCAGCAAATCTGTCTAACTTGATTAGGAAGGTTGGAGTGAAGGCATTTTGCCTTTCTGTACCTGGGGGCTAGGTGCTTCTAATGTCCTTTCTAAATTCTGCTTAAAACATCTTTCACTCCAACCTGCCTATTTCTCCCTGACCTGATAAAGCATTGCCACCCTCTCCCTTCTGCCTCCTCACAGTAAGTACATATGAAGTGTACTGACTATGCCAAAAAACTTTCAAAAATTCTCTCATGAAGGCTTTTCTTGCTGATCTGTGCTTCCCTGATTGTTGGGTGGGGGTTTTTTTGGTGTGATGTATAGACTTTAAGGCCCTAATACTGTAGCTGATTCTGCGTAGGAGTAAACCCGTGCCCATTTACAGCCCCAGTGACTCCAAGGGATGGGGTGCCAAGGGAAGGGTGGATCACAGGGCCTTGAGTTAGTCATGGCCTTGAGTTAGTCACAGCTTTGAGATCATATAAAAAAATATACAGATGCCCAATTACCTAAATATTATATTAGAAGACAATAAACCAGATATTAATTCTGTAAACAGAGAGGGATTAGACATCCTGGGTGAGACAGATTTAATATAGAGCTTGAAAATGAATCAGACTCCCTAACCCCTGTCCTTGCAGTCTTGCTCTGAAGGTCAAAACCTTTCAGCAGCAGAAGTTAAAAATCTGGTGTTGGGCAGTCTTTGAGCATCTCAGAGTACATCATGCCTTCTGCCCACCACTTCGGGGGCTCATTGTGGACAGACCTTTCCTCAGCCAGTTCCAGGATGTGTGGGATTTACTGTAATCGGCTGTGCTTGGGGATGGATGACGTCCTCTGTCACCAGCAGGTTCAGCCTGGCCCAGGGTGCAGCAGCACAGACAAAGTACAGTTCTCATCCATTCTGCTCAGCTGTACCTTCTTGATGGTATAGGTGCTGTGCATTTTTGCTTAAACTGCGAACAAAGAGATTATGCAATTATGCCCTTTGTCAAAAGGGTTTCCTGAAGCCAGTGAGGGGAAATGCTGGCATTCTCAAGTGCTGGTCCTATCATGCCACTTGTAGGCATTTGGAGTAAAAAGGAGGGAGTAAGTACAACTTGCGCCTAGGTTAGGTGTGGGATCTCTTAGTCTGTTTGGATCAAACAGTGCATTGCTCCTACAGAACAACGATTCCAGCCTTTTAAGATCTGGTTGTTACTTCCATTATGTGTTTTATGTATTCTAAATTCTTTTGGCTCAACCAAGTTTTTGGCTACTTCACAGAAAATGGTAAGGCATCAAATGTTCATATCTGGGTGCTGATTCTGGAGAGATTCCTGGGTACATTAAATTATATTTTGCTCATGGAAGATGCTGAAAAAACATAAAGACTCATGAAGATACTGTTAACAGGCATCACTGGTTTACAATTAATTGTAACTCTGTTGAGAATTTACCGATTTTAGTTTGGAAGCTTGTTCTATTGTATACCCAAACGTAGTACTGAGCAGCTCTACTTTGAGATAGTTAAAACCTTTGGTAATGGTAGGAAGGTACTCTATGGTTGTGTTAAGCAGATGCCATTTGGATAGTATTTTTTTCTGGTGTTTGGCTTAGATTTATTGGGTGCATAGGCACCCTTACAGTGTCAAAACCCTTGGACAGTTGAAGCACTTTTGCACTACCTTAAAGAATAATTGACAATACTTTAGTCACAAGACAACTCCAAGAAGCCTGATGCTGAGTTTCCACGTGTGCAAAGAACGTAAATTTACTCTTTTTTTTTAAGACAAATGA
>VZTL01075111.1:3018-17474 GCA_013400535.1 Scopus umbretta
CTATGATTCTATGATTCTATGAAAAGGTGTGACATAAATTGTACAGAGTTATTTTGTTCAACAGCTTATGTGTTGCCTAAAATTTTCGAAAGTTGTAACTAATCCAGTAGTAACTTTTGCTGATGTTACTCTTCTCAGGGAAAGTTAGAGGGTAATATTTCAAGGGAAGGGGGAAGTTTGAGATGAAAAAGACTGGCAGTTTTCAAGAACCATTTGTCTGAAAATACATTTCTCCTTGAAGAGTTCTAGTGCTTAGAAGGAAAGATTGTTAGTAATTAAGAGAAGTGCCTTTTTACAGATAGAAATGTTTTTAGGGTAACAGTAGATGTAACAGTAGAGCTAAAGCAGGAGAGTGCCTGGAGACTTATGTTGCACAGGCTATTTACAGGACAGGCTCTACCAGCCTGTGCACTGACATTTAGTGCTTCCACAGCAGAGCCAGAGGACAGTAAGAGGCACACCAGGAGCAGCAGAAGAGTCATCTTGTTGTTCGTCATTGAGGAAAAGCCTCTTCCTGAATTCATTTCTTCATTTGCTCCATCCACAATACACAGGAAGTCACCTGGTTAGGTTAAGCTTTGGGAAAGGAGGCTGGTATGACAATACCAGGGAGAAAATAAAGTGTCAAGCTTGTGAATGTTCCCTTTTATTTCCATTTACTTTTATAATTTTGGGGAAAGGATTATTTTTTTTTTTCCAGTGAGTCGCCTTTTCACAAGAATCTGCTGGTTTTCATATTGCAATATTTTATAGGGGGTTTCCACAGAGAGAGGATATGAAGATGAAAGAGGAAGAATTGCTATAGGAAGAGGTTTTATTAAAAAATATGGCTGAAGTTTAGCACATCTTTGAGTAAACAGTGGCGTACTGACAGAAGATGCATCACTGGATTTGCTTAGCGTACGATACTTCTGCCAAGCAGAGTATGAAATTAAAGCAGCATGTATTTTTATGCTATTATTTAATATCAGATAAAGGCTCTACCTTATCACAGTAATTTTTTATTTTCTTGTTTGATAGATTATTGCCATGGAGTATTAGAACTTACACTGTGTTTTATGCAACAATAGCATGTCTTGGGTAACACAAATCAGCCTTCCCAAGTATTCAAGAGAACTCATGAGTGAAAGAATTGGAATGCAAGACAAATGCCTTTTAGTCTGTCTTCTGCAGCCTTCTTTCCTTTGAAACATTCATCATCTCCCTCTTTGTTTGGAAGGACCTAAAAACAGGTAGCCACTTTCCTGTTAACACTAAGGCAGAGCACTGAGAACCACCATCACATCTTTCCTTGGCAGAGAGAAAATTACTTTATCTGGAGCCCGACTTTCCCCTCTTCTGATGTATGCAAGTCTGGTCCTTCACAAGTGACATTCACTGGCTTGTATGTTTCTACATGTACCTCAGTGCTCCTGTGTGGTTTTCCATAAATGATCATATACATCTACTTCAAGCAGGAGAGCCTCTGCAGGTTGGAATGCCATCTCAGTCCCAAGTGGGTCAGAAACCGGGATGTGAGGGATGTGCTTGAGGGTCTAAAGTGAGGAGAAACAGCTAAGAAGCACAAGGAAGAAGAACAAGGTACCGAAGAGCTGATTTCACTGAGCGCACAATGAATGTATTTGCTGAAGACTTCACATCCTTTTGGAGAGAAGCTACTGAGACTGGTTGGGAGCATACTGGATGGGCCAAAACATGAACCCTTTCAAAAATCCAGGTAGAAGCTGCGGAGTCTAAGGATTCAGAAATGGCATTGCTTAGTGCACCTGATTTTGAGCTGTCAGACTTTTTCTCTTTCTTCCCTAGAACTCCCAAGAGTTTGTATTCTCTATCTGTTCAACACAAGAGATCTTCTTACAACTGAGGAATAAGCGAAGCAGTTCACTGGCAGCTCCTTGCCTTGCCTGTTGTTCTGTTATGATAATGACAGGGAGTAGATGGCCATGAGCAATTACACTCATTAGTGACAGCACTTAGAAATTACATTTTTTGCTATGAACTTGCCATTACATTGTATGGTTTCTATGATGCAGCTCTTTCGTCTTGTACAACATCAGCATCTTCCTCCTGAGCTATGGCTCCTGCCCTTTGATTGTCAGTCTGGTCACAAAATTGTCAGCCTATTAACAAAATATCTCTGTACAATTTATGTCACACCCTTTGTGTGACAACAGATGGTCATGACTTACCATGGATTTTGTATGTGGCTCCTCGCCAACAGCTGAAAACAGTGTAGTAAAGAAGACATGAAGAAATTGTTGGTTTTGCTCGCCATTTGTAGCTTTGCTGTTTTTTTTTAAATCTTTTTTTCAGGTTTCTGTGGGTTTAGTTTTGTCTGATATTTATTCTCTGTGTAGCAATCATTGCTATAAATGCTGCCCTCCTGTAGCTTTTCTGCAATGTTTTCATCCATGCGCTTACGTATAAAGTAATTTCAACACAACACGCCTTTCATAAGTTTACCCACACGTGGTTCTGCTCTGTATGCCAGATAGCTGCTCCATGGCTCATGGTGGCACTCAATACCCCAAACTGGAGTGTACTTGATAAAAGGCAGGAACCATAGTGTGTTTTTATGTTTAGGATTGCAATGGAAAAAATAAAGAGACAGTTGTGAAAACTGCTGTTCAGAACAAGGACACCCTGATGCACATGAATCCTAGGCTTGGGGACTGACCCCTTCATAGCACAGAGCCACCCAGAAAACTCAGTGTTTCTGGGTAGCCAGGACAAGGGATTCAGGCTCAAATAGTGAAAATACAAGACAGATTACATCTTTAACCTTGAATTCTGGGCAGAGTATGTGAAGTGAACAATTTCATTGTTCATGGAGGTAAAGTTGGTCTGCCTGTATCCCATGGACGTGCTGCAAGAGTGCCATCCTTGTACCATTCTCGCCATGACCTCTTACAGATCACTTTCTTTAGTTCATACTTCTGTAACTGCGAAGGAAATGATATTCCACTATTGCAGACAGGAGAATGGGGATTGTAAATTGTAATGAGCTTCATGCTATGTATGGGTTGAGCAGCTTAAGCCATCCGACGCAAATAGCATTACTTGATCATCCTTTCTTTTTCCCCACCAAAATCTTTTAGTGCTCAGAATGCCAGTGCTTGAGTGGTGAAGAAAAAAAAAAGGGGGAGGGGGAGTGTGCCTTTGTTTCCTCCTAATACATCTGTTCCTTCTGCTTGCTTACAGTGAGGGGCATGCCCATCTGACAGCATCATCAATATGACCTTTCTCTATAAGCAGGCGGGAAGAACAGATGCACCAGAAGGAAATGGAGACTTTTTTCCATTTAAGCATTGCTGTTATGGATATTAGCAGATATGAATTTAAAAAGATATGCCCTTTGTGCAGTTTGTCTGTCAGCGGACTCACATCACCCTCAGCACTGTTTAAAAGGATATGCCTGAGTTATGTAGAAACAGGCCACCTATAGTAGCACCACTGCTGTGACAGGAGTGAGCACACTAGTTTTTGATGGTAAGGATCCTCTTGCTCTGCCTATAGCTTTCTGTTATCAAACTGACTTAGGACGTCCGGTGTACAAATGAGATTTTGGTTTTGCTTTGTTTGCCTGCTCTTTTTATGTAGAACTTCATGCAGGGGACAACAATGGAAGATGGATTTAGCAGTTTGATATTCTTTCCTTCAGAATGTCTGGGGATTTTCCCAGTGTTCATTTGATGGCATTAAAAATGAATGGAATGACTAAATGCTTTACAATTTTACATACTCAGTTAATATGAAAGCAATTACTAATGTGTATAATTATCTCCAGAATTATATGGATCATGCAAATGGCATTCAAACCAACCATTTTTAACCTTTTTGCAGAGGATGTGTCATTACATAATATATAGCAAGAATAGTACCATACAATCTGAGCTCAATGTTATTGCCCTTTCAGAAGTTACTTCTCAGATTATCCTCCTGGAGAGTGATAACTTCCTATTTTAAACATTTTTAGAGTACTTCTAGATCTCAGTGGGGGACTGGGTATTGAATACAACTGATCTCTATCGCTTTAATGTGATTCTTGGGTGTAACAACACTGGGATCCACATTCAGTCCATTATCCTCTGAATTAAAAGGACTATACTGAGACCAGTGAGTGGTTTGACCTCACATGACTGAGCCCTAGTCAGTGAGAGAAGGGACAGAGAAAATGGTCAGGCATAAAAAAAAAAAAAGAAAAAGGAGCTTAGATTAAAATGCAGGAAAAGAGATCAGCGGTGAAGGCCAAGAGGCAGAGAGGAGTGTGGTTCATGGGTAGGGTTAAAGAAGGTGACTTGGGTGGAAGAAGGAATGGGAATGAGGTAGGATCTGGATGGTACAGCAAGCACTAGCATGAAGTTATACCTGAAAAGCCTCGGTGCAAAAACTATTGCAGGTTTTAATGACTGTGAGAAGAAGCTGAAGCATAAGCTGCACTTCACTTTCCATACTTTCCTTCATTGCAATGGTTAATAATAAAGGTTGTTTGTGGCTGCAAGGAAGAAGCACTACAGATGCAAATTTCAGCTACATCCAATTTTCTGGCAACAGGGGTGCAGGAGTCTCACCAAAAAAACTGGTGTGTGGTGGGCTGACCCTGGCCATCAGCTGAGCACCCACACAACTGCTCTCTCACTCCCTCCACCCCCAGCAGGATGGAGCATAGAATAGGAGGAACAAAAACAAAATTCATGAGTTGAGACACAGACAGTTTAATATGTGAAAGATAAAAAAGCAAACAATGAGCAGGAGATTGCTTATCACCTCCCACAAATAGATCGATGCCCAGTTTCTGAGCAACCACTACCAAAGGAGTCAATCCCCTCCCTTCTACGGTGGGAGACCTCGGCTGGTCCGAGGGATCGGAATGCAAGTTTAACATTGACCTTGAGCAGATAGCTGTGTACCTTTGAAGAGGCCAGAGAGTCCCAAGAAGAGCTGAGTAAACAAGATTAAGGAACTGCCAGACTGCAAGTAGAGAAAGCTTATTGAAGTTACAACAAAGAAAAAGTCATCTAATCATGAGCTGTTGTTTTTTGAGTGAGCCAAGAGTGAGCCAATCATATATGGACACATATTCTTAAGAAAGATATAAAAGGGCTTGTTTAAACAATAAAATAAACTAACTCTTTTTTGATGACAATTGCTCTGTGTGTGTATGTCGTGTCCGTCCCAACAGCAACATACTTCTACCTCAGTTTGTATTGCTGAGCACAATGTCACATGGTATGGAATATCCCTTTGGCCAGTTCAGGTTTGAGTTGTCCTACTTGTGTCCCCTCCCAATGTCTTGCCCACCCCCAGCCTACTCGTTGTGGGGCAGAGGGGGGAAGGGAGAAAGCCTTGATGCTGTGCAAGCATCAAACAGTAGTCAAAATATTGTGTGTTATTAGTACTCGTTTAGCCACAAATCCAGAACACAGCACTGTATGGGCTGCTATGAAGAAAGTTCTCTCTATCCCAGCCAGCCCCAGTGCAGCCTGCAATCCCACGGTACCCAAGCAAGCCAAGCAGATGAGGTCCAGTGACAGCCAGCAATCAGTGGTTACCAGACAACTGTGAACCGCAACACAGCTTCAGCATTGTCCTGGTTTCAGCTTAATTCAGAGTTCATTTTCTCCCTAGTAGCTGCTATAGTGCTGTGTTTTGGACTTATTATGAGAACNTCAGTGGGTCAGGATTATTTCAGCAAGGTACACAGCCAGGCAGAGCAAAAAATGTCAGGCAAAAGCCAAGAGCAAGGCCACCAAGGCATGATTTGTTACCATAGCTGAGGACATGCATGTAATTTCCCTTTTTCTCTCCCAAAATTGCACACCATTATGCTGGACTGCTAGATTATCAGCTGGCTCACAAGTAACACCAGATGACTCTGATCTTTACCAAGTAAGTCAACAGAGGAAACACTGGTCAATGAGAACAGGCAGAGACACAGCACACTTCTTCAAGTAACAGATTTTTTTATTTAGCCACAGGACTCCAGTAACCAGAAGGGAAAAACAAAGTACTTGTTGCCCCACTTAGAGCTTTGTCAGTTTTCCTGAAGATTATTATAGATCCAGCTTAACCCAACTCTTTCTGGTGGCAGAGGTGCAAATGGTTTCTCTGCATGCCCTGCCTCTTGCCTTGTTTTCCCCAAAACTCTCCTGAAGTACTAGAGCATTATTTAAGCTTTTTCACCTTGTGGGGCCCTGGCTCTCTTACCAGCTACATTTGCTGCATCCTGCTGGAGAAGGATTTGAAAAGCTGCTGGTTTGGGAGCTATTCACCGATTTTAGAATCTGACCCTTTGCATTTCATCTCTGTTGTATTGTATTGGTCCTCTAGCTGCCGTCTTTGAAAATAATGGGCTGAGCAGACTGTAATGTATGAACAGGAGTGGACCTGATAACACTAGAAGAAGCCATAAGGACAGAATTTTCAGAAGACTTCAGGACTTGCTGCTAGTCTCCTGGACACCTCCCACTTTTTAAAAGAGGCAGAAAGGATGCTGGAACCATCGGGACTTTTCAACAAAGTTTTTTACAGAAATACAAAAGCAAAATTGTTTATTCAGGATTGGCAAAGTAGGTGTAAGTTCTTTCATTCAAAGAAATGCCATCAGTCTGAGGCATCACTAGCATTACTTTATAGGTGTAACTTTTTAACCCTCCCAAGTCAACACTTGACCTATTTGAATCCAGGGATCATAGCATTTCTGTAGCAAAGTTTGCCAGACTAAAAATTATGGCAACTGATGGGGTTATGAAGGAAGCAGCATACCCTTGTGTAACTCCTTGGAGTCTGGGGTGGGAGAAATCTGGCTTCAAGCTGTTGGGGTGCAGCAAATGACAGCAAGGCCTTTGGCAGAAGGGTTAGAGACCTTCCGCACTGATCAGAACAGGCAGAATGCAATCATGAAAAAAACTGTTACATAATGAAGATAAAACAGATTCCCAGAACGGATGTGGTTCCCAAAGAATATAATCCATCTAATGGAGAAAATATGTACTCCAGCACAAGTTTGTATACACATACATGAGCATATGTTGAACTGATTAAACACAGTTCAGTTAGTTTATTCTAGTTTTGCTTTGTTACATGTGAAAATGGAAAAAAATACAGCTTCTGATAATAAATCAAGAGGCAACTGAAAGTGACCAGACATCAAAGGTTTTTGAAGGCTGATAAAATATCTCCCTCTCCTAGAGGGCAGCTGATCCTTCGGTAAAGGACCAGACCCCCTGATTTGAATTCCAGATCCAGTTACGGGACCACAGTACCTTGTATTTCTTTGGCTACAATGGACCTAAGGGATAACAGCCACAGATCCAGTCCTGACAGGAGAGTGACATAGGCAGAAGTTTTGAAACCTGTGGCCTGTTCCGCTCTCACTCACTCTAAATGTGTAATTACCACAATTCAGTGAGCTGCTTGTCATTTTGGAGTGAAGCAAGTAAAGGTGAAGTTGTGAGAATGGTGTTTTCATATCATTCAATGTAATATACACTTGTATAAGTGAAGAAAAGAAAGATTCTGCTGAAATATGCTACTACAATATTTCATTTATACCATGTTTCAAGCCTTGAATACTTTTTATTTGAATAGAGTTTATGTCCTTGCTATCTAAAATCACTAGTACAAAAATCCTGGGAAGGAATTTCTTTCTTCCCTCTCTTCCTTTCAGCATCACAATTGCCAGAAGAAGTTGTTAGACCTCCAGAGTAGACAACTTATTGGCCACAGTGTATTGTTGCTACTGAGACACTTTGAGGAAAAAGTAGAAAGAACGAGTACTCGTGCTGTAATTGTTAGAGAAGGACAGCTGAGGAAAATCTTAATGAAGCTTCGGGGCATGACTCTTAGGTCAAAGACTAGACTAAAACTTATGTGTCTGCCTTCAAGAGACAAAATAAAAAACAGTAGCTTCTGAAAGATGGATCTTACTGGTCTGCAAAAGCCAAACAACACTACAGACCTGTACAGCCATGCCAAAAACTCAGCAGTCTCTCCAGCTCAACAAAGTCCCGACACAGTTTTATTTCTGCCAAAAGCCAGTATTGACACACTGCAGCTGGATTTCCTGGGTAGTACACGGTTCAGTGGGTTATTCCTGCTATGAAGCACAACATATCCAAGCAGCACATTGTTGTTAAAGCTAAAAAAATTTCATTGTATGCGAGTAGTTTATGGTCTTTATCCAGGTGGAAGTTTTGGATGTAATACACTCTGAATACATGATGAGGCATAAAGCACACTAACGTTACCAAGATGAAGAAGAAAGTCTTTGCATGAGCCCTGAATTCCACATGGGAATTTATGTCAGGCCAGTATTTCACAGCCAGTCTATAGATCACAGACAACTGGATTACAGTGAGCACAGCACAAACTGCCACCAAAATCCCAGCCAAGCAGTAGTTTATGATTACCATGGGCAGGCCTTGTATCTCCTTGTGGAACTGAAAGCATTCAGAGGAATGGTATGTCTTAGAGACGCCGTAATATAAAAGAAGAACAGGTGTGATCACCAGCACTCCCACCAGCCAGACAGCAGCCACCCAAGTTGTAGTGTAGCACTTCCTAAACTCGAGTCGGAAGAGGCGTATTATGATGATAGCCACGTAGAACATGAAGGTGGTGTACATGTGGATGTAGATGATGGCGCTTGCTAGCTTGCAGGCAAACCTCCCAAATTTCCATTCCCTTAAAACATAATAGCTGAGGCGGAAGGGGATGCTGAGTAGCATAAAGGTATGCAGCACCAGGAGGCTGATGATGATAATGGTCATCACAGATTGCGATCTCCTTTGAAACAACTGATGAGACATCGTGATGACCCCAAGGGTGCCGCCAGCCATGTTGATGACGTACAGGGCTATGAGGAAGGTGTGGAGTAACTCTGAGGTGTCCGGCAGTGTCTCGTTCAAGGAATGGTTCTGAGTTATACTGCTGTTAAGCATCCTTTTGAGCTCCTCTTTTGAAGGTTACTGAAAGTGAAAAATGGGAATTTTAAAATAGGCACATTTTCTTTGTGAATTCCTTTATTGTTAACTATGGAATGTCACAGATTCATGAAGGAACAATTTACTGAATTGTGTTTGAAATGGTGTTATCCCAGGTAGTGTACAACCTTGTAACTGTTGTCATACTGTGTATGACAGCAATAACCCATGCCTCTCAGTGTTAAAACCACGTTTTATATAATTATGAATGAGTTTTTAATTCACTAAACTGTATTCTAGGGTTTTTTTCCAATTATTTGCCTCTAGATTCAGCCATTTGAAATAGCCAAGACACTATTTGTTTGTAAATGACACAGGTTTAATCTGCACTCATGTTATAAAGCTAAAATTAAAGGTGGGACAAAATACTGAAATGTGAAGAGGCTGTACCTATAATTCGTGGATACTTTATGAAGACATTTGAGCCATCTCTTTAGTATCTTGCTGGATGGGTGCAGGACACCCATAAGGCAGCAACAGTTTCCATTTCTAGATGCATAGACCACACTGAAAATAGAGACTTGCAGATGAATAGTTCCTTCTTGCTTAAGCTCCAAGTCTTTTTGCTATAGAATTTCACCTGAGCTACTCTACAAAAAGTGAAGAAAATCTAAAAATTAATTTAGGAACAATCTTCTGAAAGATAAAATCTTTTTGGCACTTATGCCTGAGACCGGCATAAGAAATTTGCTTTCCCAGAAACTTTGGTATAAGAAAAGTTTTGCAAGCTTTAAGATATCTTTCTGCTCCAATATATATTGCTAATACTGCAAACTGGCTTTAAGAAGGTACAATCTTTTTGTTGTTACAAACAGCATAATTACAGACTAGATGTCAAGGTTTTATATTACTCAGAAATAGGTTGCTTTTTCATTTTTTATAGAAATAAAATACTTAAATTTTACTTTATAATCTATTATTTTTGTGACTTCCTCCTTCTTCTCTGCCATTTCATATATCCATAACATATTGTACATATAACTGGTATGAAAAAAAGAGTCTTTGGTGCTACTGTTGACCGAGAACAGTTGAGGGTTTTCTCAGCCCACATACAGGAAGGCACAAGACTTTTCTCATGCTTCACTGTGATAGCAGTCGCATATGTTCAACATCTAATGTATATTTTTTTGAATACCTCCAGGGATGGGGACTCCACCACCTCCCTGGGCAGCCGGTTCCAATGCCTCACCACTCTTTCAGTAAAGAAATTTTTCCTAAGATCCAATCTAAACCTCCCCTGGCACAACTTGAGGCCATTACCCCTCGTCCTATCGCTGCTTGCTCGGGCAAAGAGGCCAACACCCTCCTCACTACACCCTCCTTTCAGGAAGTTGTAGAGAGTGATAAGGTCTCCCCTCAGCCACCTCTTCTCCAGACTAAACAACCCCAGGTCCCTCAGCCACTCCTCATAAGACTTGTTCTCCAGACCCTTCACCAGCTTCGTTGCTCTTCTCTGGACATGCTCCAGCACCTCAACGTCCTTCTTGTAGTGAGGGGCCCAAAACTGAACACAGGATTTGAGGTGCGGCCTCACCAGTGCCCAGTACAGGGGCACGATCACTTCCGTACTCCTGCTGGTCACACTATTCCTGACACAAGCCAGGATGCTGTTGGCCTTCTTGGCCACCTGGGCACACTGCTGGCTCATATTCAGCCGGCCGTCAACCAGCACCCCCAGGTCCTTTTCCGCTGGACAGCTTTCCAGCCACTCTTCCCCAAGCCTGTAGCGTTGCATGGGGTTGTTGTGACCCAAGTGCAGGACCCGGCACTTGGCCTTGTTAAACCTCATACAATTGCTATTAGATCTTCAAGAATTCAGAGATTACTCACTGTTTAAATATTATAAGTAAAATAAGCTTCAGACATACATGAATAGTGACTTAAGAGTTCCTGCTGTTAAAACAGACATGCAGAGGCCGGTGGTGCTTGAATATTGTGCCTGATTTACAGGCATGAATGCTGACCCCCAAACCGTATCATTAGTATAAGTTAGCTCACTAAAAAGTGGAAAGCATTGAGTCAGGGCTCTTCTAGAGACATTAAAAAGCAGTTTCTCAACTGGAAATTAAATAGAAAAATGTTAGCCCAGTTTATTTTTCAGTTAGAATTCTAGACCACAGTCAGAGTCATCAGTACTTAAACATGAAAGGACAACACACAAGGTTTTGTGAGCCATAACATAAAAACTATTCTAGCACAGCTGTACTAGCATTGCTCCTGCCATCATGCAGTCATCCTCTCCTGTGGCTGTGAGGATGGTTCCCTCTGGGAGGCTTCTCTCCTATTAAATACAGTCATTAGGAAGAACAAGACATGAAGAGGAACTATTACAAGTAAATAAATACAAAGACTCAAAAAAACAAGGACGCTGAAAGTCAGGGAGAGAAACAGAAAAGGTTGTGAGGGTGAGCAAGAACATGGAGACAGCAGTCTGCAAGGCATTCTCCAATGCAATTGCTCCAGCAGACAGAGCACACTGAAGGAAAAGAGCTATGTGAATAATGGTACTCACCAGGTGTGGTTCCAGCATCACTTAATCCCACATAAGGACAGGCTGCTGCCTGACGTGGTAGCAATGGTGTTTGTATAGCAAAATGAGCAGCTGATTCTGCAAAAACACACAGGAAGTTAGACAACAGCCTGGGTGTCAGATACTAACCGTTTCAATGGGTTAGAGTGATCATGAAACTACATCCACAACCTCTGGGTAAAGCAGGGAAATGCCTGCAGCCTTGTGCTCTGTCCACAGGACCTGAAGTGATCCACAAAGCTCGAACCACCAAGTAATAATGCAGAAGAGACATGAAGAAATTGCATTCCTGAATGACTGCTATGTGACTGCTGGCACTACAGACAGAGCCGAATTAGTCTATGAGATCAAGAGCTTTGTGCACGCTATTACCCTTGTGAGTCCAGTCTGAGCTCTTTGAATGTGAAGTGATGCCAAAAACCCTGCAAAGGTGGTGCATAAATAAGTCTTTTGTCACTTTGGGGACAGTGCCATTGGCTGACAGCTAAACTGCTGGGGATCAGAAATTGGACTTTTCAATTGGTGTTTTATACCACTGAGTTGCTTGATACTCAGAATGTTCCTTAAAGGTTGTATGTTGAAGCTGTTCAGTGAGTTAACCTTTCATCATGTACTTCTGTTAAAAAAAAAAAAAAAAAATCACTCAGCTCTGTAATCTAGGTCTTAAGTTCTAGGTTAGTTTCTCATTTGAGTACAAAAGGAAACTGAGTCATATCAGCCTGTTCAAATGAACTTTTGGATCTTGCTTTTGCTTCTTACTTCATCAGCATATAGTTCACCTTGACCAGTGGTGAGAAAAAAGGTCGAAAGAGAAATAGATATACACACATCAGAGATCCAGGTCAAGACTAGCATCACAAATAGATTTTAAGGAAGGAAAGAACTGGGCATGTCTTGTTCAACATTGGAGAAAACAGAAGGCAAAGAAGAAAGGTGAAGGTTTAAATTATTAAGAAGAGAAAATGAAAGAGGAGAAGCAGCAATAGTTGAAAGAAGAGGAACAAGGCCTGTTGGATATTCAGAGATGGGATGAGTCTCTGTGGTAGTGTCACTGACTGTGCCTACGCATGGGTGTAGCAGAGTTCCTTTAAGCAGGGGCTATATCCACAGTAGAACTCCAAGTTCTTGATTTCATTTAATTTCTGCACAATTTCCTCTGCTTTCTGTGTTCACTTTGTAAGAAAATGTTTACTGGTCGTCATAATAGCAACCAAGGCTTCACATACAAGCTTGAGAGCTCCCTTCTGTCTAGGAACAACCATAAAACTGCATTACCTTGTGTTACTGGATAGATTTTCAAATGTAACTACTTCCAACCTATGGTTGTAATTGCTGATAATTTCAATTATTTATTAATATTAAACACTTTATTGCTAGTTACTTATAAGAAGTAAGCTACATATAGGCCAGAGTCATAAACAACAGTAAGATAGGGAATATCTGTGTTACGTTTTAACATACTGCTTTTTCTGTGATTGTAGATGCAATCACAGTTCTTGCTGTCTCACTCCCACTCTGTTAGACATGAGTCACAGGTACTGGAAAGTGAGAAAATCATACTCCGTGGTTAGTGAACTTGCAGGATAATCCTTTTAATTTGCCAATCTCACTCAGCCATGCAGCATGTAGAATTTAATAACTTCAGCCAGTAAATGCTTAGCAAGGTTAGCAGAAGATTTTAGATTCTTGGACTAAAATTCTACTTATTTGGTTGCAGATCTGCTGAGAGGTTTCTCAGGCTTTGTTTGTCAGGATGGAAGAGGCTATCTGGCTTCTCTCTTTATTAGAAATAGTAATATACAGTTGCCTCAGTCATACCTGTTTAATATGCCTTAAAAGTAGACATTATACTTTATGTAAGTAGAAGTAATACATCATGGATTTCTGTGGAGGAATTCTGTGGCAGAGTATATCACAGGCAGGCTATCACTTGCCTTTTGAAACAAAATTGATATTTCTTGGTTTTGGTGCAAGGAGATGAGATTTATTATTACAAGTTCAGGAACTTGTCGTTATTCTCCTGTGGTGGTACATACCAGTTTAGTAGTAGGTTAGAAGATTTATGAAATAGTTATGTCCTATTATTTGGTCTAGTTGCCCTCCAAAACCTGTAGAGGCAATTAAAGTTGTTGTTCCTTTAGGTTATTCCAGAAAATTGATAATACTGGCTTTAAAATGCCATTGCACTCAGGAACAGCTGCAGAGAACTACACGTGAGCCAAGGATCTGTCACTGACAACATAACGTTTTCCTGGTCCCAAATGCTTTCCTTTCTGCTTGAACGCGCTGCCACCCACCCTCCTTGTGAAACTTAATTCCCTTTGTTTTCAGTCCCACAGCCTTTCTCTCAGAAATCTGCATTTCTAGGGATAGCTCCACACAATGCTACTTTACCCCATTTCTCATGTTCTTCTGCTTGATAAACAATCACAGCTTCAGAGCCCAAATTCTTCTTTCCTGATAAGAATATGCAGAATCAACAAGCCTCTGCAGGAATTAGATCCCTGCAACAAATGTTTGCTTGACACAGAGTTGGGCAAGGCTTAATGTTTATTAAACTAAAAAGTAATTAGAAAGAAAACACATAAACCAATTAACTTACGCAGGAGAGCAGAGATCCTCATTGCACTGATAGCAGCTTTCAATGAGCTACAGGAAGCACGAAGGGTGACCAGAACACAGAGGTGGTGCTTTCAAGGTTGGGTGGAGAGGTTGGTTTTGGGGTTGTTTTTTTGGGTTTAGGTTGCTTTTCCAAATTTCCATTCATCTTAAACTCCCGGAGATCTTGCAACTGTGTGTTTGTGACCATCTCCCACAATAATGAGCCTTACCTTTACTGAGGAATGCTTCCCATTTTTCTGGAAGAAAGGCGAGTGTTCATGTTCTGAATGGAGTTGCAGAGGGAGCACTAGAAGGCAGGGACTAGAACTCTGAAAAAAAAA